>JAJAGP010005170.1:0-36720 GCA_025084515.1 Ancistrus triradiatus
GTCGCTGTAGAGGAAGGACGGTCGGACCGTATAAGGGCTGAGGTAGGTGGTTGCTGACATATACAGTAGTGGGCAAATTAGGTTTTACACAATGTCATCATTCATCACAAATTCATGGGCATTTCTTGCCGATAATTTTGCCTTATAAGGTCAGATAGCCGTCCTCATTCAGGTCATTGCATCTTTAGGCTGTTCAGTTTGACAGATGTGTTTGGGATATCTAGGGCACAGGGGTTGCACAGCGGCAATTCGCTAGCTCACCACCAGTGGTTCAAGTCCAAGCGATGCCTTCCAGGTGGGTCATCATCACACTTGATTGGTCATGTATAAGGGAGGGGATCATCCCCCATGCTGCAGCAGTGACCCCTGCCATGGACAGGTCCAGGTTATATAGTACCTAGCATGGTATGAAACCCCTTGAACCTTTCTTCATTTGTATTGTTACAACTTGGAACTGAAATAAACTTTACTTAAATATGAGGAAACTCAATGATATGCATTTTTTTTCACACATAAAACAAAATCACCTAATTGGAGAACATCACATCTACACTACCTAACCTAACAAAGTTCTAATATTAGGTCAGTAATATTTGGTTGGACCACCTTTAGCTTTGTGTACCCTTGCACAACTGGAGCCTGTTTTCCAATTAGCCTCACTACCAGTGGTTTTCTTATGTCCACGCAACTGTTTAGTCCCAGACCTTTAAGTCCTGGTCAGACTGTTCATGTGGAAATGTTCTTATTTTCACTATTAAACATAGCTGTAAGTTCTAACTTGTTTTAATAGATTATTATGATTCAACATCACCAGTTGTTTAAATGATCTCTGATTATGGTAATTCGGATTTTTCCAACCACAGTTCTTTGACAAAGCTGATGGTTCCCTATATCCTTCCAGGTAATTTCAGCCAGCAAAGTTGTTTCCTTGGCTTGATGCTTGATGCAGTCCAGTTCTTTGAAACTTATGAAATAGAGTAACTCATTTTCCATGACCATGGGATAAGCCTCCAGGATGGTTGCTTATGAAATGAGTAGCTACTCTTTGAGTACTGATAGACTGCTCACACAGCACATCATCCATAGAAAACCATCCCTACTGTGAAGCATGGTGGTGGCAGTGTTATGCTGTAGGAAGGTTTTTCACCTGCAGGGACTGGGAAACTGGTCAGAGTTGAAAGCAATGGAGCCAAATATACTGTAGGGCAATCCTTAAAGAAAATCAGACTGCAATAAATGTGAGACTGAGTTAGAGGTTCAGCTTCCACAAAGATAGTGACCCTAAGCATACTGACAGAGCTTACACTGGAGTGGTTTAACAGGCAGAACCTCAGTGTCTTAGACTGAGCATGTCAAAGTCCAGGATTCAGTCTGATTAAGAATCTGTGGCAATATTTGAAAATTGCTCTTCACCATCAGTCTCCAGCCAATCTGTTGGAGAGCAAGCAATTTTGCACAGAAGAATGGAACTGAATCTGGGGTGAATACTTACACAATGAATGGACCTTCTTTTTGTTTAATTAATGTACGACAGTATTATTCGCATTTATATCAGTAAGTGTGAATGAGTGAATGTGTCATTTATTCATGCAAATGTGTTGGCCTAAACCTGGAGCACAAGAAACAGATCCAACCCAACACAATTCAGGATCCAACCTATTAGCAGTGGATCCTGCCTTTGAAACACCATTTCACCTAACGCCTTGGAACCAGCCAAATGGTAAAGAACCCAGTTAAAGGCATTTCGTGAAACTGCAAAATGTGGAAAAGTTCAAGGGGGTAAATACTTATTCAAAGCACTGTGCCTCCACCTACAGCAAGTGAGTACTGGGATAGGCTTCGGAAAAACACCCTGTCCCATGATTATACAACCATTTATGTCACTGGACCTATTGATCTCCATGAGATGACTGCCCATACCATTTCTGGACACACTTAAAAGCTGGTAGCAGATATTGTGGGTTAATGGCCTCCAGACATGAAATCCCTCCAGATGTAGGAACTATGGTACAAGTTGACTCATCATCTTGTTCAATGTTGAGCTCTAGGTTTTGTTCTCTTCAGCCACATTATTTGTCCGTGCTTACTGGCATTTGATACAGAATGTACCTGAATGGCAGCCCTTCCATGACTTCTAGCTTTATAAAGCTTGCTGCATACAGTTTATGTTTTATTGACAGATCATATTGGTTGTGCTTTCGCGATGTTTATGACTGTATTTTTTGGGGTGTTCAGCATTTATTCTTTAAAATGTCTTTCTATCCCTGTCAGTGACCTATGAAACTGCAGCCACTGTTCGTCTTTGCTGATGGTGTTTTACTTATGGTGCCATGGACCTTTGAGATTTTTCTTCATTTGAATGTGTTTTACCAGTACTTGGGTGATGCACCAGCAGTTCTTAGAGCATTATTGGACCTCTCTGTAACTCCAGTGGTTACCCTGTGTTGGTTTTTGCTGTGTTGCATTTAATATATGACCCTAGCTGATAATGCTGTTAGATGGCAATCATCCTAATATAACTATTCTGTGCTGCTGTGTTTTTAAATTGTGATTTAGTTATTTAATTGTTTAGGTTATGTTTCTGTTGGTTTGTCCAAACCATTATGCGTTTTATGTTTTTGGGGTGTATAACAGAAATATTAGATATTTCTATTTATTCAAATATGTGTAATGATTACAGATACCCTTATCCACTTTAGTTTTTTTGATACAATACAAATGTACAATATCGAAACCCTAAATATTGGCAAAGAACCAACACTCTTATACTGACAAAATGTCATGCAAGTTATGCTCAATTAAAAATGTACTGGATGTTTTAAGGTGGCTTGAGTGCTGTGTTTACATGGATTGGTCTGGCATATCAGACAGCATCGCACTGCTTCCCTACTAAAGTTTAGGCATAAAAAACATTGTTACGTTATTATTGCAGTTTTAAATGTATACAATTTTGATCCAAAAGGCTGGAGATCATTAACATTTGAGACCATTAGTTAAAATGCTTGATTGGATCTTTGTGCAGGTTTCATACTGCAGCACAATAATGACTCAAAACACACCTCAAACCTTTGCAACAACCACTTGAAGACCAAAGAAAACTAAGGAGTGCTGACTGGAATGGACTTTTCCTCCAATGTCACCTCGCCTAAGACTCACTGAGCATTTATTGGAGCACTTGAAGACAGAAAGCCAGGCCTTCAGTAACATTGCAAGATGCTCTTTGGAATATAGTGGAATCGTGCTGGGATAACCTGGTTCATCAGACTTTGCAGCAACTTGTGGAGTGCATTACAGCAAAAGGGGAACATACCAAATACTAATACATTCTGACATGTTTCAAAAGATTTTTTGTACTCAGAGTTTCAACTTTTTACTCAAATTATTATGCTTATTATGTGAATTGTAATTAATAAAAACCCAGTATGATATTCTAGAAAAATGCAAAATAGGTCTCAGATGTTTCATCCATTCTGAATTTTCTGAACTTAATTTCTTGATTAATATTATATGAAGCTCATGTTAACAGATCTTTCCTCACTACAGAAAAAAAATTTATTTCTATTGTATTTTTATATACATATATACATTAACAGCTTAAAGTCGTACATGTTCATTATATGTTTACATTAATTTGTTTAAAACTAACCTGATCTCCTCACTGTTTCCAAAAAGGCTGGTTCCTGAGGAACACTACCAATCTAAGCCATGGGGAAGGATTACTACAAGATCCTTGGCATTCAGTCAGGTGCTAATGAGGAGGAGATCAAAAAGGCCTACAGGAGAATGGCTCTAAAGTTCCATCCTGATAAAAACAAGGACTCGAATGCAGAAGAAAAGTTCAAAGAGATAGCAGAGGCATATGAAGTCCTGAGTGACCCAAAGAAGAGAGCCATTTATGATCAGTATGGAGAGGATGGTAAGTGACAAGATTATATGGGTTCTGTTTTGGAAAGCAGCCGTCTATAAAGCGATTGTAATGGTCCTTATATAGCTGTTTGTAATGACACATCTGTGTATGTTTTCTTCTTGTCTGCATGCCATTATAACAGGAATGATTTATTATTTGTGCCTGTGGCTACTCAGTCCATTTTTAAAGATCTGTATATTGGTTGGATACGCAACTTCTATGCAAGTCATTAAGGAATTGTTTGTCCCATGGGATCCTATATGGCAGGTACCTTTATGACTGTGCTTATGAGGTTGTCAGAAAACTGTCTGTTCTGATGGAACCATACTCTATGTGGTCAGGTCAAGCCAAGTCGTATTTATTTATATAGCACTTTTTGGCAATGAAGCATTACCTGAAAGCAGCTTTACAAATATTTAGGCACACAACCCCAATTACGCAAGACTAGGATGACAAATGTTATGAGGAAGAAATTAAATTTGAAAGAATAAATATGTCAAATAGATTGAGGTGAATTCGAATTAACATAGAGAATATAGTAAAGTAGAAAATGTATTAAATAAAACAAAATATAATATAATCAAGAATATAATAAAATAATGAATATAGTAAAGTAGAAAAAATAAATATTACATTTACATTTACAGCATTTAGCAGACGCCCTTATCCAGAGTGACTTATAATTGATACAGTCTTACAATCCAAGCAGTTGTGGGTTAAGGGCCTTGCTCAAGGACCCAACAGTGGCAGCTTGGCAGAGGTGGGATTTGAACCCTGGACCTTCTGGTCCATAGTCCAGTACCTTACAGTACCTTAGAATATAGTAAAAATGAGATTATAAGCGAATATCTAAATGTTAATAGTCCAGTATTAATGCAGTCACTGTGCATCATCTGACAGGTAACCACTTTTGTGGTATAGGGTTGTTTTGTTTTTGTTTTTTTTATAGAAAAATAAAAAACTAAAATATTTGGTTGCCATAAGTATTCAGATGCCTTACTCAATACTTAGTTGAAGCACCTTTAACAGTGATTACAGCCTTCAGTCTTCTTGGGGATGATGCCACAAGGTTTGCACACCTGGATTTGGGGAATTTCTGCCATTCTTCTCTGCAGATCCTCCCAAGCTGTGGGGACTGTCACTGGAGAGCTATTTTCAGGTCTCTCCAGAGATGTTGGATTGGGTTTAAGTCAGGACTCTGGCTGGGTCACTCAAGGACATTCCTAGAGTTGTCCCTAAGCCACTCCTGTGTTGTCTTGGCTGTGTGCTTAGGGTCATTGTCTTGTTGGAGGGTGAACCTTCGGCACAGTCTGAGGTTCTGAGAGCTCTGGATCAGGTTTTCATTAAGAATTTCTCTCTACTTTGCTCCATTCAGCATTTCCTCAACCCTGACCTGTCCCAGCAACTGAAAAAGAACACCAGCAGCATGATCCTTCTACCACCATGCTTCACTGTAGGGATGGTATTGGGCAGGTGATGAGCAGTGCTTGGTTTCCTCCAGATATCACGCTTATAATTGAAGCCAAAACGTTAAATCTTAGTTTCATCAAACCAGAGAATCTTGTTTCTCACAGTCCTTTAGGTGTTTTTTTTTTTTTTTTTTTTGCAAACTCCAGACAGGCTTTCATGTGCCTTTTACTGAGAAGAGGCTTCTGTCTGGCCACTCTGCCATAAATCCCAGATTGGTGGAGTGCTGCAGTGATGGTTGACCTTCTTTAAGTTTCTCCCATCTGCACACAGGATCTTTGGAGCTCAGCTAGAGTAACCATTTTGTTCTTGGTCAGCTCTCTTACCAAGGCACTTCTTCTCGATTACTTAGTTTGGTGGGGTGGCCAGCACTAGGAAGAGTCCTGGTTGTTCCAAACTTATTCCATTTAAGAATTATGGAGGCCACAGAATTTACTGAATTTAGCACAGTTGGACTAATATCAAGGATGATCAAGAGAAATGAGAGGCCACCAGAGTTAAATTTCAAGTGTCATAGTAAAAGGTCTGAATACTTATGTCCATGCAAAATTTGTTTTTCCTTTTTAATAAACTTCAGGTCTTTGAGCACAAGACCTCAACATAACAAAAGGTGAAAAAAGTGACTTTCTGAATGCATTGTAGTCTGAGAAGAAGTATGATGGCTGGATTTGGTCTGGAAGAACAGCTCAGAGTGAAGACTGTAACTCTCAGAGAAAACAGAATATGTAGTTAGGGATGTTAAGAGCACAGAACAAAGTTGTTCCAATTGTAGCAGGGTCGAAATGAAAGTTTCTCCAGGCACTATTCATGCATGTTTTGATATAAAGCCACAGAATTCATGATGTAATGCTCTCAAGGTTTGATTATGTATAGCTCTTTGAGGAACCAACACTGCATCTGAAGATCCTGAGCTTGTGATACTAGTGAAACTGATAAATGAAGCCAACCTAAAAGCACTTTAATAGCAGCAGTTAATTGTTTATGGTTTCTGACTTGAGGCAGATTAGCATATAAATGTTGTTTTTATGGCCCGGGAAGCCAAGGTCTGTTTCAAGAAATGATACATGTTCAGTTATATAACTAAATGAAGTGTGCACAGTGGAGCATGTTTTATGTTGGAGAAGATTTAACAGTGGCAGAGTGTGCAGTCATTTGCCTCAGCATGTAGATGTTAAAGTTTAATGCTAAAACCTGCAACTTATTCTTTTGTTAACCAACATCGAACTTAACTCTGTCCAGACATGAGACAACTCCTTCCCCTATCACCTACAAAAAAAAAGACTTTCTTTAATGGATAGTAGTTGGAGGTGCGGGAGGTAGGTTTTTCAACTATTAAATACTGCCCTTCAAATCTTTTCCTTTTGCAACAATTTCCCATTTATTGCAAATTTAACTTTAATGAGGGGGGAGGAAAGAAGGGAGGGAAAAAGAAGCGTTGACAAGAAGGAAGAAGCGTTTTAAGAGGTATTTTAAAAATTAATGAATTTTAAATGATCAGATGTCCAACTGGTGCCGGCTTACTTAACTTGAGGCACTGCTATATTTCTAGAAAATGGTAATATTTTGGACAGGACTTCTTTACTTGAACTTTTAAATTGGCATCCATAGATATTTATAGCAAAATTCTTCTCCAAAATTGGAGCATTTTAATTTTATTTAATTGCATTTTATTAAGATGGTCAGGCAATAATGTTATATGGTCCAGAACTTCCTGGGGGGGACTGCTGAATAATTCACCCCTCTCCTTTAAACTGCTAATGTGTTTGTTGAGGTTTCTGTCTTCTAATAAAAGTTCGCACTTTAGTATTTTTCAAAACATTTACAATTGCTTTTTTAATTTTATAATTAAACAGGAGGGCCAGAGCTGCAGGGCGCTTCACCTGGGTTCCCATGATTTCCCCGTATGTATACATTGTCCTCATTCAAGAGGCTTATGTGTCTAAGGATGTTTTCTCCAGATTTTCATGATGGAAAGGGGAGAAGCACAGAGATTTTTAGTGTTAGTAGTTTTTTGAACTCATTAGAACCATTTTTATTAAAGTTAAGAATAATGGTTTGTCGGAGGCACCGGAAGCATGGATATTTTAGTAAAAAAATCATTTTACAAAATGGGACTCATGCTTAATGCTGACACTTCCAACAAAAAATCATTCCTTGGCTTTGGGCCTTCCTTAAATTTAGGCCTTCTCTTATTAATCTTTAATTGGCAGGACTATAACTGATTTTCACAAAGATTCTAATTCCAAGGTTTCTTAAAAAAACCTGGGCAAGGGAAAGACTCTCATGCAACAATTTTAGGAATGGTTGGGAAAAAAAGGAGGTATGGGAAAGGGGAAAGAAAAAAACGGATGGGTTTAAATTATATTTTCACATATATTTACTTTTATCTGGGTATGGGTGTTTGTTGGGAAAAGGGAAAAAAGGGAAAAATTAGATAAATAAGATTAAAAAAATAGTGGACTTTTCTTTTGAAATCCCACAGGGTTTTTTTGGGAACTTTGTGTACTGGTAGGCCTTTTGCTTTTTTTCCCCTTGGCAGCATGTTCCTCTAGTTGTTAAATGGACGAAGACCAACACGAGAAAAAGAAAACACGAGAGGAAAAAACAACGAAGACGAAACTTGGGCCAAACAATACTTGAAAATGGATTCAAAAATGAAAATGTTTTTTGTGTAAAATATCAGGAATTTATCCAAGACGTTTTAAGGCTGGGCAAAAGAAAGGGGGCAGAGCAGGGGAAGCACGCCAAGAGGCATCAGTTTTTTTTGTAATAGGTTTTCAAAAAAAACACAGTTAAAAACCAACGTTGCAACTTTGAATTTTTTGGTGTTTTTACACCAATTTTGGTGGTTTTTGGGGGGGGATGGGTGGGGGGGGGGGTGGGTGGCCTGCTTTTTTTTCTGCCCACATTTTTCTGGAAATGTAAATGGCCACTCCCCACCCAAAAGCAAACGGAAAAAAAAAAATGGGCTATGTTTTAAGGTTAATTTAGGGGGAAATTTTTATTTATTTCCAATTTGAATTAATTATATTTAACAGACAGTTACTTGGGAAAATAAATGAATTTTTAAAACCAAAAAAGTAATAATCTATTTAAAATCTGAAATACATTTTCAGAAAATTTTTACCCCAAGTAAGATCTAGGCCTGGATGTTTGCTTTGAAAATGAAATAAAACTTGCCCGGGCACCCCCCCCACCCCAAAGTGGTACAAACTGCCTGATGTCAAAAAAAGGGTGAATAATAAATTATAAATGTAAATAAATAAATGTTGTCTTTACTTTGTTGTTTGTTCCTGGAACAAATATTAAAATTAATTTCAAGGAGCCACTTGGATGTTTTTCCCTGTAGCTAAATTTGCACTCTAAGGCCCCTGAATGTTATTTCTAAGAATAATTAATGTACTTAGTGCAAGTTTAGTTAATTTTACCAACTCATTTTTTTACGTATCTTTAGGACTCAAAAAACAACTGGAGAAAATGGGAATAGAGAGGCAGGGGGGGACAACGGAAGGAGGTACCCATTCATCCACTACAAACTTTTCATGGGGAAAAACCCACATGCCACTTTGGCGTTTCTTTCTTTTGGGCGCGATTCTAACCCCCTTTTGGATATTTTTTCGTTTGGCTCTTGGGGGGACCATTCACCGGGGTACGGTACCCAGCAATGGCTTTGGCGAACCCTGACAAGGGGAAGGGGAGAACAGGGGAGGAACGCGGGGGGATGATGATGGAACGTTTTTCCCAGCTCCTTCCAGTCCACTTTGGCTGGCTTCCCCCCCCCAGCGGGGCCCTCCAATTGGATTCACCATGGTCATGGTGTTGGCCGGGGAAGACACCGCAATGAAATGGAGCCTTTGACAAGCAGCGAGCAGCAAGGCCCAGGAAGAAGCGGCAGGGACCATTTCCCTGTGATAAACATAGCTTAGGGTTTCTCTGGAGGGAAAATTTTATTCTTCCACGGATTTTTTTTGTTAACCAAACGCCTTTGCGCCATCACTCGCCGCCGCCTTCAAACCCATCCGAATGAAGGGAACAAAACACGGACAAGGAAGAAGGGACAAGACCTTTTCAAGGGATTCCTTATTTCCTTAATATGTTATTTTAAGGAAGAGGCTGGATAAGAAGGGGAAAGGAACGGTTTTACCCAAGATCACTTTTTCCCCAAGGAGGGGGGGCGATGAGGGACACCTGAGGGAGAAACATCCCAGCGTGATTTATTGTGTTTTTGTTGCTCCAAAAGAACAAGGGGCATCCAAAAACTTCAAAAGAAGGGGATTGGCCTCCAACATCATTTTTACATGGCCCAAAAAAAAAAAATCATGTCTTCCCAAACCAAAAAATTCAGGTTCTTTTTCTTCCTTTTTTTTTAAAGAGGTATTGTGTTGTTTTTTTGTTTTTTTGTTTTTTAACTACCTTGGTTGGGGCAGGTCTTTGAAGGAGGCTTGTGGAATATAGTAAAACACACAAAAAAAAAAAAATTTTAGTAATTAAAGTTATTAAAAATAAAACTCTGCCAAAGAACATGTTTTGCTGATTTTCCATAATTGAGAAGAAATTAATCTAACTCTTTGGGGAAGCAACCTTAATATGGACATTTAGGTCCTTTTGCAAAAGTTGTATTTTTTCTTTCTCCACTGGCAACCTTGTGGATTTAGTAGACACAGTGCGTGGTGTTTTTACCCATAATTTCTGTTTTTCACATTGAGAGTTCTGGGACCCAAGGCAAGGCTTATTTGTCTATTTTTAATTCTGCCCAAGGGTTGGTAACCCTGGGGACCAGAAAACAGGGGGAAAACTTCCAAGGGACATGGCAGTTGCTGTTGCATGAAAAAGAAAAAAGAAAAAAAAAAAAAAAACAAAAGGAAAAAAGGAAAAAAAAAAAAAAAAAAAATTCATTTAAACAAATCTGCAAAACCACAAAAAACGTTTTTGACCTTGGGCCCTCAAAATTGAAATAAACCAAAAATGAATTATACATTTAACTGACCTAAATACTAAAATGACTGTAAGGAGCAGGTGTGGATCAATAAAATAAAGGGATCAATCAGTATGCAGGCAGGGGACACTGTAACTCTCAGCTGGTTTAGGTCCACTATTGTACAGATTTATTAGCAAATCAGCATTATTTCCCAGTATCTTGTTACAATTCAGTCTAATGTGTTAGTTATGTTTGTATAATCTGGTTTATTATAGTCCTTACACCTACAATGTAATCAAGTTGTATTTGAAAAGGGGTCTAGTAATGAATGTTAATTTCTTTGTAAAATATATATGGGATAATGTTGGAAATACTTGAAGTCTTCTACTGATAGACTCTTGCAGAAGAAATCAAAGACAAAAGTGGTGTAAAAAGACTTGAGCACTGTATTGACTGTAATATGATCACTGGGGCATTTCCCTGCCTGTCTAAGAGTCACCACTTGGTTTATCTTGTCCCACTAATGTGTGAGCACCTAAGAATGTCATAGTATAGCAGCATATGCCATGCCACACAGTTCTCGATTTGTAAAGGCACAGCCAACAAAACTATGCCACATGGACAGAACTGTCAAGCAAGGATTATCAACTATGCAGAAGGTATTTTGGTATTAGTTTAATGCCATACAAGTGCTATTTTAAATAGTTCTGCTAAATCAAAAGTAGAAATGTCAATATGAAATCCACAGTACAATTGTTTAAACACAAGGAGTAAAATATGAAAGGAGGAGTAGTGTAAAATTTGCCATCCAGTTTACAAGCAGTTTATGTTCATTGCCCGCAGGTACGGTTGATCTGTCCAAGGAACGTGCATTCCTAACTAACCACAAAAGCTGGATAAAAAGAACGAGAATAAGTTTTTGTGATTACTGCTTCATATTGACTGGCTTTTTATAAATAACATTTTATCTTTCTAAACCTGCTTTGGCATAAAAAATATCAGTCATCTAGCACTTCCATGCTTTTGAAATGGTAGGAATGCACCAATCCATTCTTTCCATTCCTAGCACAGTAGCAATATTATAGCTCTATTAACAATTAGCCAGTGCTGATCTATGGGACTGAGCCAACTCTGCAATCAATTCCTAAAAATCCTTCTAGTTTGGTACAGTGTTAATACCAGTGTGAGAGCTGACATAAATATGCTACCTTTTCCAATCCTACTCATTAGACGCCTATATTGAAACTTGAAGAGAAGTTAACACGGCTCTAATATCAGAGGCAAGCGTCAGCCATCTGGTACGGTCTCATCGACACGCCAACTTGCTGCAGAGTCTGTTCATTCTCATTACATTTGCACATTGGATGCAAAACTCTAGAGCCCTGTTAGGAGATAAGGGAAGGGGTTCGGTGGTAATGAGTGTAACCAAGTCAATTTAAGGCTGATTCTTTATCTTTTCAGAATAAATATAGCTGGATAGATATAGATAGATATCGTATAGCTGGTTTCTGATTTCAGAATACAGATCACTTCTGGTTTCCGATTATGGAGTGCTATGGATTAGTGCATTTCAGCTCTTTATCACGCATCTGTTTTGATTCACTACAGCAACTACACTAGTTGCTGTTTAGAAGTGCACTGGGAAAACACTCCTTAGTCACTGTTCCACATTAGGGCTGGCAAGTCCAAATGTTTTTGTGTGAGCCTCAGCCACAGCTTGTGTTCCACTAATCCTTACTTGGATGTTACTGCTTTCAGTAAAAGCACTGATGTCAGTGCAAACACATCTTGTCACTTGGGCCGGTTGCTTAGCAGTCCCTTCCTTCTTTATGGTTGGAATCTAAAGATATGTTGTTCATCCAGAATCTGAATTTACCAACTGTTGTGGCCACAGATCTGGCAGGAAGACAGTAGACAGGCCAGCTACCTTCAGATAAGAGCTTTGATCTAGTTCATTATGTACAGGTCCTACTCTAGAAAATACTTTGTAGCCATGGAACAGTCTAACCTCTCTAACAAACAGGCCAAGTATTTACAGCCTGATTCGGTTACTTCATCAGTGCTGCAAAATGAGAGCAGCAACTAAAATTAGCTTTCGCTATACACCATTAGCTCCCAACCTCATCCCCCCACTCTGCCCAACACACATTTGCATTTAGTCATTTGGCAGACGCTCTTATCCTGAGACAAAATGTACAAACAGTTATGCAAATACTCGATGATCTATACGTATTCTTTACCAGTTGTACCACACTCAAAGACTAACAAGCAAGGTCTCAGTTAAACAACTCTAAGGGCTTGAGGATAAATACATGCAAAGGATAGAAGAAACATCATCCCAGGTGTTGTTTGAGGTGAGTCTTCAGTCTTCAGCAGGAGGAGAGACATTGGGCCATTCGCCTGAGTTGGGAAACTAGCTCATTCCACAATACACACCAAGGACTGTGGTAGTCTAGCGGTTAAGGTACTGGACTATGGACCAGAAGGTCCAGGGTTCAAATCCCACCTCTGCCAAGCTGCCACTGTTGGGTCCTTGAGCAAGGCCCTTAACCCACAATTGCTTGTATTGTAAGACTGTATCAATTGTAAGTCGCTCTGGATAAGGGCGTCTGCTAAATGCTGTAAATGTAAATGTAAAGGACCCTTGCAGACATGGCTGAGTCTCAGAAATATATACCAAGCTCCCTCAAGCTAAAACACCCAGGCTGACATTCAGGTGTGTAGTGCATATATATATTCTCTTTAATTTAACTTCTGTTTATTTAAACAATTACTATAGACTTATTCATTGGGTAACCTAGTTTAGTTTTTTGATATAACATCTAGGCTTCCCAAGGAGGATGGGTCCATTTTTGAGCCTTGATTCACCCAAGGTTTCTTCCTTATAACGTTTAGGGAGTTTTTCCTTTCCACTGTTGCCCTAGGTTTGCTCAGTTAGGGTTTTGGGCCCAAGTCATTGTAAAGCTGCTTTGAGACAATGCTGCACTGTAAAATAAAGTTCTATAGAACTAAATTTGACTTTGACGTGACAAAACTTTGGGACGTTGTGAATCAGGTGTAGTGTAGGCTTCCATAGCACACAGAACATTTTGTTATGCTGAAATGGCAGATGATACAAAATCAGTGTGCTTGCAGTCCATCTTAATTAGCAAAGAAAGCAACAGAAGTGGTGTGGGGAAATACTTCGGCTTCGAAAGCAGATCACACAGACAAGTCGGTAGCTTCGGCCTGATGCTCCGATACGTAAACGCGTTCACCATATTGGTCCAAGCAAGAGCGTAATCAAACACAAATAAACTGGGGAGCTGTGTTTTTCTGGCTAAAAGGCACAATAATTTATATTTCTCAACCAATTTTAATGGGTTATTTTTTATATTCCGTGTTTTTTAATCTACATGGAGTACAAAAAAAGTTTTAACTCCCAATATTTTCAAACTCAATATTAGTGTGCATCATCGCTAAGCTAGCTATAGCTAACGTGGTGGAAATTTCATAAAATAATATGAAATGTGCAGAAGTTTTTTCTGTTGTGGAAATGGATTTTTCTGTCCATGTCCTCATTATTTGAGCTTTTCTTTTGCTCCAGGTCAGAGCTCAGCTCATTCACTTTGAAATACTGAAAGAAATATTTAAATAGTACATCTTCAGATTCCTATAATTTATAAAAATGTAACAAAATCAGCAAATAGTAATCAAATAGGTGAGACACTGGCAGTCAGTCTGCTTTCTATATGAAAGGATACAGATACATACAATATGACAGTGTAAAATAATATAATTAATGAAATAACAGATTAACCATAGTAAATAGTATTATAGTATATAAATAACATAGTATATTTGGATATGTTTGTCTTAAAAAGACCTTAAAACGAATTAAGCTGATTTTGGTATTGAAAATGGTATTAAATTTCAATGTTTATACAAGTATCGTATTAAAGTTGAAATTCTCAGTATTGTGACAACACTAATCAGTTCACTCTGTAGTGGGATCATGAAGGCAGACTAGCGAGCAAAACATTACAGTAATCAAGTCTGCAAGATCCTGTGGTTAGTGTGATGTGGTTAGACAAAACTGAGTTCGTTGCCCCAAACCCCACCATGATTCTTTGCTGCATGGGATATAGGACAGTGACACCATCTATCTTGATTTTAAGATCCAGTGTTTGGGAAGTTCTTTGCAAGGTAGAGCACTGCAGTCTCATCCAGGAGGAGATATCATAAAGGCAGTCAGATACCCGTTTTGAACTTGGGAGGTAGATGGAGGGAATGAACAATAAAGATGAGCATCATCTGTATAGCAGTGATACAAGAAGCCATGGGATCTTAATATACAAGGAGAAATGATTGGACCAAAAACTGTTCGTTGAGGAACTCCTGTAGCAATCCTATGAGGTTCACATTAATGTGAATGTTGCCATGCTACCTGGTAGGATGAGGAGAATCAGGCAAGCACAATCCCCATCTGATGATTCACAGTGTGAGACTCACTCACTAAGCTACCACACTTCAGACAGTCTCTAATAACGTTTATGTATCACCAGCTCTAAAAGACAGTACAGTGAGTTTTTCACAAGTGAGTCATCAGCAGTGGAATGTTCTTTTGCTCTTTTGTGTGCCTGACTCCGAATATGCTTTTAGCCATCAGACAGTCTTTGGGATAACATTTAGGGCAAAATTTAAGCTATTAGTGACTACAGAGATTGATGGTTCAAGAACCCCTAGACATGCCTGTCTTTTTTGTACGAGAGCGTCTCATTTAAAGTGCCTACAAGAAGAAGAACAGATGAGATATCCCAAATCACGTTACTAAACATACAGTGCACTACATAGTGTGTATGTCATACTATATAGTGTACTAATGTTTGCAATTTGGGATGGAGATGTTGGAGGTGTCAAGGAAACTCCCAAAGTGTTATGAGGAAGAAACCTTGGGAGGACCAAGACTCAAAAAGGGACCCAACCTCCTTGGGTGGCGTAGATGATAAATTTAAGAATGAAACTAATAAGTCATGGAGTCATAGTTCAAATAAAATGTGAAATATGCACATTGGCATCAAGTAGTCCGATACACAAAGTCACTCTAGGATCCTGAATCTAAGCAAGAAAATCGTTGGTGGCACTTTGACCCCAGCCAACCGGAGGAGGGAGAGAGTTACTGCCCTTTGGTGTGGCCTGGGTATGGTGGGGCTGGAGCTGATGACAGAAGCAGCTTGGTTGAAGCTGAAGCAGATGAACATCATGTAGTGTGCTAGATCACATTTAGACACACAATCCTGTACACTTCCTGGCCATAAAAATGCTGCCATTCTGATTCAAATGATCAAATCCTTAAAAATCTTTAATTGGACCATTACTGCATTTATTAATACGTTTTAGTTGGCAACAATTCTAACTGATGCATTGAGTAGCCGTTCATTTCTTAAACAACCACCGTGGATGATCCAGAAGAGCGTTGTTTTTCCAGAAGAGTCAAATTATTGGCCTGCATCAAACAAAGAAAAAACTAAGGAGATTGCTGACATGGCTGGAATTGGGTGAAGAGCTGTCCAACACATTATTAAAACCAGGAAGAGTAGTGGTGAACCATCACGAAAGAAAAATGTGGTTGGAAAATATCTTGAATTACCGTCATCAGAGATTACTTAAACACTTGATGAAGTTGAATCTAAAAAAAAAAAAAAATCCATGTCTAAAACTGAGACTAAGAGCATTTTCCTTATTCATATCTATGCGGCCAGGAACTACTTGTTAAATCAGAAAAAAATGACTTCAGTTCAATGGAAAAGCTGTTGTTGGTGTCCGAGTCCAGATTTGCTCTATTCCATCAGGGTAAGAAGGAAGCATATGAAGCGTAGTGCTCACTGTACAGGCTTTATGACGTGGGGGTTATTTGAGTTGGTCATGTCTAGGTTCAGCAAACATTATGTGTCATAAAATAAATTCAGCCGACTACCCTGAATGTTTACTGAATGGCCAGTGCAACATTTCAAGTAGTCTTTCTAAAAATTGCCACTCATAACTCACAAGTGCTTAGAACCTGCATCACAGAAGTGGCTACTTACAGTGGGTGGGTGGGGAGGGGGGGGGGGGGGGGGGGGGGGGGGGGGGGGGGGGGGGGGGGGGGGGGGGGGGGGTAACCGTTGCCTTCGGCAGTAAACACAAACATGCATAACATAAATATGGAATGTTTGTTTGGACCAAAATCTGCAGCCAGGCGAGACGTTTACAAATAAGATAGGAGACCTGTGGACTAAAAATAACACTGCTAACACTTGGCCAGTTTGAAAACAGGCTAAAGTAATGCAAAATAATCTTAACCAGTGGAGTAGAAAGGCCAATTTGAAATGTACATCTATAGTGTAAAATAATTGTATGATATATTTTTTTTAATTGTATGCGTTGTGAACATTTTTTGGTATCTCCCTACACTTATAAATGGCTTTATCGGGACTGTGGTAGGCTAGCGGGTAAGGTACTGTACTATGGACCAGAAGGTCCAGGGTTTAAATCCCACCTCTGCCAAGCTGCCACTGTTGGGTCCTTCAGCAAGACCCTTAACCCATAATTGCTTGGATTGTAAGACTGTACCAATTGTAAGTCGCTCTGGATAAGGGCGTCTGCTAAATGCTGTAAATGTAATGTTTATCCTTCATCCTGTTTTCCCTGGTAAAATGGAAACTGCGTCAGGGTGCAATGTTTTTTGGGCATGTTCTGATTCTGCAGTGGACATTTGTGTTCACTCACTAGGTTCACAGACTACAGGTGCTCCCCAGTTTATGATGGAGTTACGTTCCTCAAAAACCCATAGTCAGTTGAATGTATTGTAACCTGAAGAGTTTAATATATAAAAATATAAAACCGTGTTAATTATCTCATGTAATTTACTGAATATTGGATCGAAAGTGAAAAACAAAATAGTTAGTCTATTGGCGTTGTTGCCTGGATGCCCAGCATCTGAGAGTGAGTGAGTGAGTGATGGGATGGATTGATTGATTTATGGATGGAGTACTTTATTTATCCCCAAAGGGAAATTTCTTTGTTGCAGCAGCACTACACATAACATACACAAATATAAATATAGAAAATACGAAATCCAAAAAAAAATAGATAATAATGTCAGAGAAAATTACAAATTTTACAAAAACCAACAATGTTAAATTTTTTTTATAAATACTAGAAATGTTATAAATAATGCCAGAGAATTGAACAATGTGCATTTAAGCTATTGTCAATGTAAACCCTCTCTATCGGGATAGGAGTGAGTCATTGTATAGAGTTATTTCTGTGGGCAGGAAAGACTTCCTGTATCTGTCCTTATTACAGTGGAGCTGCAGTAACCTCTTACTAAACACACTCCTCTGTCTGTCCAGTAGATTGTGTAACGGGTGTGTTGTGTTGTCCATTATTTTGATCAGTTTGTGTAACATCCTACTCTCTACAATCATTTCTAGAGGCTCTAGAGTATTTCCAAGTACAGATCCAGCTTTCTTTAAGAGTTTGTTCAGCCTCTAAGTCGCTAGCTCTGATTCCGCTTCCCCAGCAGATGGCTGCGAAGACAATTGTACTTTCCACAACAGACTTGTAAAAGACATGCAACATCTTATTGCATACATTGAAGGACCTAAGCTTCCTCAAGAAGTAGAGTCTGCTCTGTCCCTTTCTGTATACAGCTTCAGTGTGGCGTCTCCAGTCCAGTCTGCTGTCAAGTTGAACACCCAAGTATTTGTAGCTCTCCAACACCTCCACTTCTCCCCAGATGTATACAGTGTTTGGTGCAGTACCGGTCCTCGTAAAATCCACAACCATCTCCTTTGTCTTGGTCACATTCAACAGGAGATGATTGTTTCCACACCATTCCACAAAGCGGTCTACCAGTTCTCTGTATTCATTCTCCTGTCCACCCCTGACACACCCCACGATCGCGGAGTCATCTGAAAGTCATCTGATGACAGAACTCAGAGTTGTACAAGGTGAAGAGGAAAGGTGAGAGTACAGTGCCATGTGGTGCTCCTGTACTGCTGACCACCCGCTCAGACTCACATCCCCTCAACCGCACAAACTGTAGTCTGTCTGTCGGGTAATCAATAATCCAGGAGGTTATGGAGGCATCCACCTGCATTTCATTGAGCTTCTCCCTCAGCAGATCTCCCTCAGCCTCCCTCAGGCTGAATGGTGTTAAAGGCGCTCGAAAAATCAGAAAACATGATCTGTATGATGTTTCCTAATTTGTCCAAGTGGCAGTATCGTACTGCGCATTGCTTGCCCGGGGAAACATCGAAATAAAATATTCAGAATACAGTTTTTGCTGAATGTGTATGTGTGTATTAACAAATTTCCATTGTCTCAGAACAGCTTTACAATTTTAGATTATCTTCTAATATCTAAGGCCAATCTCAAATTGAGAAAGCTTAGGGCAACAGTGGCAAGAAAAAACCTCCCTAAACTTTATAAGAAAGAAACCTTAGGAAAATAAAGACGCAAAAAGGAAGCCATCCTCCTTGGGTGGCTTAGATCAATGTAATAGTAATTGTTTAGTAATAGTTTAAATAAACAGCTAAATAAGCTAAATAAATATTAACAGAAAACATGTTAAATATAATAACTATATAATATAATAATATTTTAAATATAATAATTAAAATAAAATAATATGTATATTACTCTGAATATATATATTATATAGTCAGCCACTGATTGTGCAAGTTTTCCTACTTAAAAAGATGAGATAGGTACACTTCAACTATTAGAGACAAAATGAGAAAAAAAAATCCCACATTGAAGGATTTCTAAAGAATTTAATTTGTAAATCATGGTGGAAAGTAAGTATTTGGTCACCCACAAACAAACAAGATTTCTGGCTCTCACAGACCTGTAACTTCTTCTTTAAGAAGCTCTTCTGTCCTCCACTCGTTACCTGTATTAATGGCACCTGTTTGACCTCGTTATCTGTAGAAAAGACACCTGTCCACAGCCTCAAACAGTCAGACTCCAAACTCAACCATGGCCAAGGCCAAAAAGCTGTCGACACCAGGAAGAAAACTGTAGAACTGCACCAGGCTTTGAAGAGTGAATTTACAATAGGCCAGCAGGTTGGTGTGAATAAATCAACTGTGGGGGCAACTGTAAGAAAATGGAAGACATACAAGACCATTGATAATGTCCCTCGATCTGTGGCCCCACCCAAGATCTCATCCCGTCGGGTCAAAATGATCATGAGAACAGTGAGCAAAAATCCCAGAACTACATGGAGGGACCTGATGAATGACCTGCAGAGAGCTGGGACCAAAGTAACAAAGGCTACCATCAGTAACACACTACGCCAAGAGGGACTCAGATCTTGCAGTGCCAGGCGTGTCCCCCTGCTTAAGCCAGTACATGTCCAGGCCCGTCTGAAGTTTGCCAGAGAGCATATGGATGATCCAGAAGAGAATTGGGAGAATATCATGTGGTCAGATGAACCCAAAATAGAACCTTTTGGTAAAGACTCAACTCCGTGTTCAATTCCGTGTTTGGAGGAAGAAGAATGCCGAGTTGCATCCCAAGAACACCATACCTACTGTGAAGCATGGGGGTGGAAACATCATGCTTTGGGGCTGTTTTTCTACAAAGGGGACAGGATGACTGATCCGTGTTAAGGGAAGAATGAACGGGGCCATGAGATTTTAAGCCAAAACCTCCTTCCAGCAGTGAGAGCATTGAAGATGGAACATGGCTGGGTCTTCCAGCATGACAGTGATCCCAAACACACTGCTCGGGAAACGAAGGAGTGGCTCCGTAAAAAGCATTTCAAGGTCCTGGAGTGGCCTAGCCAGTCTCCAGACCTCAACCCCATAGAAAATTTGTGGAGGGAGTTGAAAGTCCGTGTTGCCCAGTGAAGATCTGCATGGAGGAATGGGCCAAAATACCAGCTACAGTGTATGGAAACCTGGTGAACACTTACAGGAATCGTTTGACCTCTGTCATTGCCAACAAAGGTTATGTTACAAAGTATTGAGTTGAACTTTTGTTATTGACCAAATACTTATTTTCCACCATGATTTACAGTTAAATTCTTTAAAAATCCTACAATGTGATTTCCTGGATTTTTTTACAGCCCTCTCTCATCTTTCTAAGTAGGAGAACTTGCACAATCAGTGGCTGACTAAATACTGTTTTTGCCCCATTTTATTTATATATATATATATATATATATATATATATATATAAAAAAACAGACACACGCACACATACATACATACACACACCTTAAATGGTTTTGGAATGAGTGTGAGTGAGTGATATCTGAAATGTCTTGTAAACCTTTTGTTTCTCTTGGTCCACATTCCAGTGTACCAAATGCAAATTCCCTTGAAATGCTTATTATCCTTCAGGATCGCATTCAGAAAACCTGACGAAACTGAGCAACATCCAGTACATTAGAGTGTCACAATGGGATAACTCACCCTAAACCTTGTGCATTTTAACAAGCACAGAACAAAACAAACATCTCAAAACATTTGTCACAGACTCAAATATTTATGCTCGGTCCAAATGTTACTACTTTGCAGACCTCATTGGCATGTGTGGATCTATGTTGTGCAGTTGTGCTTGGGTGGAAAAGCATTTGGTACATTCCTTGAATTATTGTTCAATCACACACCCCCCCATTGAAATTCAAGTGATTAATTTGTCTCTGTTGCAACTTGAATTGTCAGGATGACCCAAATGAACATGGCTAGAATGGATAGCATGTATATCTGAGTAATAAAAATGCAGTAACAGCAGCTGGAATGCATTCATGTTTGATGTCGGTAGAGCAGCATGTTGTGGTATTCAGGAACAACCTACAGTTACAGCAAGGTTCATTATGCCAGCAAGAAATAAATAAACCAATTGCAGCATGCTGTGATCGGAATTACATATTGAATGGAAAATTTGTAATAGCAGAGAAAGCCAGTATGGAGCAGGACATTATTCTGTGGTGGATTTACAGGGAATAAAAACAGTGTTCCCTTCTGTTTTTTCCCCAAACCCAGGCTTATGATTTCTCTTCCATTAATAATTTATATATATATTAGATAGATAGATAGATAGATAGATAGAAAGAATGCAAAGTCTGTGAACCCTTTACCATTTTTATATTACTACATACAGTGGTGCTTTAGAATTTTCTATGTTTCTGCATAAATATGACCCAAGACATCATCATTTACATTCACAGCATTTAGCAGACGCCCTTATCCAGAGCGACTTACAATTGATACAGTCTTACAATCCAAGCAATTGTGGGTTAAGGGCCTTGCTCAAGGACCCAACAGTGGCAGCTTGGCAGGGGGATTTGAACCCTGGACCTTTTGGTCCATAGTACAGTACCTTACCCGCTAGGCTACCGCAGTCCTAAAAGTAAATAAAAGGAGAACCCAGTTAAACAAATGAGACAAAAATATTATACTTGGTCATTTATTTATTGAGGAAAATGATCCAATATTACATATTAGTGAGTGGCAAAAGTATGTGGAAAAAAAAAAAAAAGATTTGTGGATGGATGAGCCCATAATAAAGCGTTTTGGTTAAAAGGAGAAGCATTATGGAAGAATGAGAAAAACTGAATTCCAGCATAAGAACCTTCTCCCATCTGTGAAACATGGTGGTGGTAGTACCAGGTTTTTGCCTATTTGGACAGGACATCTGTCTGTGAACTGAATCTCAAGAGAAAGTGGGTCATATAGCAAAAAAATAACCATAAACACACAAGTCTTTGTTACAGAAGAATAACATTTTGGAATGGTCAAGGCAGGTCCTGACCTTAATGCAATAGAAATGTTGTGGATGCACCTGAAGTGAGCAGTTTGTGACGAGCCCACCAATACCTATGGCACATGAAATCCGTTTTATCTTATTAATAAAAGTGCAATTTGTAACTTAAATGATTCAATTTCAACAAATCTAAGGTTCTTTTAGTAATGTCCTTAAATCATTAGGATACTGCTGTGCCCTGAACGTTGCAATTCAGACTAGAGATGCACCAGTTGCAATTTTCTTGTTTGATTCCGATTTATGTAACATGTGTCCGGCAAATTCCAGTTTTCTTTCTGTCTAAGAATTATAAACTACAGCTTACTGAAACATTTTTGTTCAACTTTTAATGGAAACTGATTTATTGCTAATGAAAGATAGCAGGGGCTGCTGGCTTGTGCCTGGCTCTGTGCTCTTGCTAGCTTCATCTTTAACCTCTTTGCCTTTTTCGGTTTTGTCAAATGTCACGTATTCAGCTGGGTGATGCTGTTTTTAAAGCCTTATTAAATTCTTTGTTCTGAACATTCTTGGAGCTGTCCCTTGCTCGCTTACTTTCACCATGCATGCATACAGCACTCACTGTGAAGCAGTCTACTTACACGCTGCTTAAAAGACATGGCTCTGTCTGAAACAGATACACTACTCACTCATTTGTGTTGCACTATATATAGACCTAGGGAGTAGCACAAAAAACACAACTGAAATCTAACACTTCATCATCAACATGCGTCAGCACCTCAAAACAGCTGAGCCGTGTGTCACTGCACAAGTTAAATGTGACCGGCGCAGAATTGGATATACAAGACTGATCAGTTGATCACTGGTTATGACTGATCATGCTAAAAGCAGAATATGTTGGTAGTTTTTGTAGATTTTCAAATTCTGTGCACTTCCGTATTTATATTTCAAGTCTGTTTTTATTCCTTAATTCTGCGTCAAGGAAATCATAGGGCCCTAAATACCCCAGAGTTAAAGCTGTTGTATATGGAGGAATGGGACAAAATTCCTCCAAGTCGGTATGCAGGACTGATCCATAGTTAGTTGCAGTTATTGCTGCATAAGGGGGTCACATAAGATACTGAAAGCAAAGATTCACATACTTTTTCCTCCCATAGATATGTAATATTGGATCATTTTTCCTCAGTCATAAATGGCCAAGAATAATATTTTTGTCTTCACATGGATTTTATCTTTGTTTATGGCTTTTTGTGCAATTCTGATAATGTTTTAAAAATTATGTGGAAATATAAAAAACGCTTCACAAGGGTTCACAAACTTTCATGCACCAGTGTATTAATATATTGTTTAGGTACACTTTCAGGTAACAATAAAACAATTTCATGCAGTTGTTTCCAGATCTGACACAATCAAACAAAGAATGTCTCATTATTCCTTCAGTTCAGTTCTCTTATCGCGCTTCTACAGTGGTGCTTGAAAGTTTGTCAACCCTTTAGAACTTTCTATATTTCTGCATAAATATGACCTAAAACATTTTCACACAAGTCCTATAAGAAGATAAAGAGAACCCAGTTAAACAAATGAGACAAAAATATTATACTTGGTCATTTATTTTGTTTTTAAACTGGGTTCGTTTTTGAGGAAAGGGAAAAAATGATCCAATATTAATAATTTAGTGCGTGGCAAAAGTATTTGAAAACCTTTGGCTTTCATATCTTGGTGTGGAACCCTTCCTGTGCAGCAATAACTTGCAACTAAAAACATTACTTTTATTCTTCTTTAACCCTTTTCTTTGGGTAGAACGACCCCTTGTGTGGCTTAGGGGTTCTTATTCCTGGGCTGAAATTTTTTGAGCCACCTTTGTTTTGAAGATTCAGTCCCTGACATTGTCCTTTAGAATCTCTGGATATGAATTTAGAAATTCATTGCTCCATCAATTTGATGGCAAAAAGCCACACTTGGCCCAGAATACCAGGGATGCAGCAAGCAACAACAGCCCAAAAACCCATGATACTACCACCACCATTGTTTCACCGGATGGGGGATAAAGGTTCTTTTTGATGGAAATGCAGTGTTTTCCTTTCTCCAAAAAAACAGTAACGCTTTTCTTTAACCAAAAAAGTTTTTTTTTATATTTGGTCTCATGCCAATCCACACAAAAAAACACATTCTTCCAATAGCCTTCTTGGGCTTTGTCCCACGTGATTCTTCTTTAGCAACTGCACAGAATGAGGCAGCAAATGTTCTTTTTGGAGAGCAGTGGGCTTTTCTCCTTGCAACCCTGCCATGCACACCATTGTTGTTCGATGTTCTTTCTGATGGTGGATTTTCATGAACCTTAAACATTAGGGTCAATTGTGAGGAGAGGGCCTTTTCATGTTGCTTAGGAAGTTATCCCTGGGGTGCCTTTGTGACCCTCGCCCCAACTTATACACGCCCTTGTTCTTGGAGTGATTTTGTTTGGTCGATCAACTCCTGGGGAGGGTTAACAATGGTTCTTTGAAATCCTCCATTTGTACACAATCTGCTGACTGGGGATTGGTGGAGTCAAAACTCTTTAAAAAAGGATGGTTTTGTAACCTTTTCCAAGCCTGATGAGCATCAACAACTCTTTTTCTGAGGGTCCTACAGATAATCTTCTTTGTTCGTTGCCATGATTAACACTTCCACAAAGTGTTGTGAAGGGAGCAGACTTTGATAGATCCCTGTTCTTTAAATCATCCTATTGATTGAAAACCACCCACCTGACTCCAATTTCCACCTTCAAATCTTCAAATTAACTGCGCTAAACATTTAAGAGGTTCACATTTTACTTTGCCACTCAACTAATATGTAAAGATACTGGATCATTTTCCCTCCAAATATTTAAAATAAAATAAGACAAGGTATAATCCCAAAGTATAATATTTTTGTCTCGTTGTTTTGTTTTAACTGGGTTCTCTTTATCTACTTTTAGGACTTGTGTGAAAATCTGATGATGTTTTTTCTATATTTATGCAGAAATATAGAAAGTTATAAAGGGTTCACAAACTTTCAAGCACCGCTGTATCTCACCATGATATTAATCGTTTAATTCCAGCCTCCTCTGCTTATTTTACTTTGATGTCATAATAAACACAATCTCTCTGTATTTGTCTTTCCCAGGCCCTGTGCGGTTGTACGGTGAACATTCCCAGCATGGATAACAAGGTTATTTCACTGCCCTGCAATGACATCATCAAACCAGGTATCATCAAGAGACTTAGGGGCGAGGGTTTGCCTCTCCCAAAGAGCCCATCGCAGCGTGGAGACATGATAGTGGAGTTCCAGGTGCGCTTCCCAGACAGGATACCTCCTCAGTCCAAAGAGATCATCAAACAGCACTTACCCCAGTCTTAAACCTCTTTGGATTCCTGTTTATTTGTGCATCAAAAAAAAGGTTTGTGTTTTCATCCACAAACTCTAAGGCTGATCTAGAGTAATGGAGAATGTGCACAAAGAACCTGTAGTCTCTCTCATATTTTGTCCTGATTTTATTTTTTATTTTGCTTATTTTTGTCCTCTTGTATAATGGTGGATAAAAGCTTTCTGGATTTTCTAAGCAGTTTGCTACCTTGAAGCCTGTGGCTTTCTTATGACCTTGTTCATATCCCATCCATTTTTCCCACTACATGATGTAAAGGTAAAATAAACACTTCCTGCTTTGGTTTTCATAGAGTCTAACTTGGATGCTATGCTCATTATGAAGCATTTCACAATATTTATCTTTCACATCGTCTCCTGTTTAGTCATAGCAGAGTTGAAATTTGAAGTGTAAATAAAACAGACATTATGATGTCCCCTTAGCATGTTGGGCTGCTTTGGAACCAGCAAGTTGGATATTCAGCATTTGACACATTTTTACGCTCAGAACCAACCCAGAAAAGTCTAAAGGTGCTTCGTTCTCTGTGACCAGCTATCTAGGTGCTGTCACTCTTTGCAAGTCTTTAATGGTGTGGTTACAGAATCTCTGAGTGCCTTAATGTGGCTCAAGCTCACCCGATTTTAGTGGTGTACTCAAAGCACTAGTGTTTTTACCCCGTCTGCACACATTATGGTGCTCTATGCTCCAGTGGATAAGCAAAGTCACATCTGCCCTGTCGCCCCTTTAGAAGGGGAGAACCTAATCAGAAATGTTTGTTGTGCCCAGCATTACAGGTGTACGTTTATATGCAGGTTTTATAAGTCATGTCATTTCTGTACTGTAATTAAGACATCGTGACTCTATTTTGTTGGTTACAGTTTACAGATTCCCTAAACATTTTCAAATATTTAGTGTTTTATAGAGACTGTTGTTGAAATATGTTCTTTTTTAGACAATCATTTGTCATCTTGTGTTCCAGAAAGTCAAAACGGTAAACAGTGGACAGGGAACTTTTACTGAAATGTCTCTTAGAATGTAGCTGTACAGTAAAGTTTAATAGAAACTCAGAGCCCTCTGAGTTCAGAATACTGTGAAGGTGAGAGTTAAGGTCATAAACATATTTCTGTACACTATTTGGACAATTCAAATCAGAGAAAGTTGTAATGGTATGGAAAAAGCCTGCAGTGTTCCGTACATTTACTTTGCCTTTTCTTTCATTGCAGACAGAATTTACCCAAGATATTTTATGTTTTTTCTGGTCAACTTCATTTTATTTGTTACATCCATTCCTGCATTTCAGGCCTGCAACACAGTCCAAAAAAAGTTGAGACAGAGGAATTCAGAGCTAGTAATGAGGTAAAAAAACTAAATAAAGATGTTATTTTAAACAGGTGACGTCAACAGGTGATTCTAATCATGATTTGGTACAAAAGCAGCACCCAGGAAGGGCTGAGTCTTTGATGAGTAAAGATGGGCACAGGATCTCCAGTATATCAACAAATGTGTAAGAAAAATATTGAAATGTTTAAAAACAATGTTCCTCAAAGAAAGACTGGAGATGATTTTGCATTGTCTTGCTGATACATGCATGGACGTCCCTGGAAAAGATGTTGTCTTGAAGGAATTAATGTTGCTCTGAAATCTCTGTGCTTTACTGGATTAATGCTGCCATCACAGAAGTGTAAATGACCTTTGACAGACCCTAAGACAGACCCTGGCTGCTGATAATAGTCTGGATGGTCCTTTACTTCATTGGTCTGGAGCATAGTGTCCATTTCTTCCAGAAAAGATCCGATACGGATTCATCTTACCAAAATATGTTTCTCCACTGTGTGATGGTCCATCCTAGATGCCTCAGGGCCCAGAGAATTTGATGCCACTTCTGGACATGGTTAACACAAGGCTTCATTTTTTGTACAGTAAAGTTTTAAGTTTTTAGGCATTTGTGAATGTAACTCTGTATTGTAGTGCTTGATAAAGGTTAGATAAAGTAATTCCTTGCCCATGTGGTTCTATCAGGTATTGATGAATGACGATTCTTGATGCAGTGCCGTCTGAGGGATCAGAGACCACGGGTCTTCAGTTTAGGTTTAAATTGCCCTTTACACACTGACATATGTAATTATGACATGCACTGTAGAGGGAGAAATATTTAAATCCCTTCCAATCTTACTTTTAAACATTTCAATAATTTAATATTCTCACACATTTGTTGATAAACTGGAGATTCTCTGCCCATCTTTGCTCATTATAGACTCAGTCTTTCATGGACTGAGGTAGCCCAGTGGGTAAGGTACTGGACTATGGACCAAAAGGTCCAGGGTTCAAATCCCACCTCTGCCAAGCTGCCACTGTTGGGTCCTTGAGCAAGACCCTTAACCCACAATTGCTTGGATTGTAAGACTATCAATGTAAGTCGCTCTGGATAAGGCCGTCACCTGTTTGAAATCACGTCATTATTTAGTTTTTACCTCATTACTAGACATAACTGAAATTGCCCCCATCCCAACTTTTTTGGAATGGATGTATATTAAGCCCAACCCTGAAATGCAGGAATGGATGTTTCTTAAAATTGAAATGAAGTTGACCAGATGAAAACATGAAATATTTTGAGTTCATACTGTCTGCAGTGAAATAAAAGTCAAAGTAAATGTAAGGAACACTGCAGATGTTTTATTCACATAATACAAGCCATCCCAATTTTTTCTGATTTGGGGACATCTGGGCAGCGTGCAAGATTTTGGGCCACAACTACAGCCTGTTGTGGTCCACCCGATTAAAAAATTAAGTCATTGCTGAACACTGTTCAGTGTGTACAAGTACAGTTAGTAGATACCAATGCTTGTTACAGAAAAGGCAATCTGCAAGAGAACTGTAGGATTTTGAATTGTACTCTAGGTCTAGTCTGACTGTTTATTCATTATTCAGCATTTTACTACTTTAGATGTGGAAATTTTATAGCTTTATACACGTTTGTATCCCTTGCGACAACGTTTCTGCTGCATTACCCTTTTGTTATACAGACTGCAGTCAAGCAACAGGTTGTATTTTTAAGGATCATCAGACTTCTTAAAACTCAGATTGTCTCACATATTTTCACATAGACCATGTCATATTTTTTCCACAAAGTTGCAGTTGCCAAAGAATGTAAAGTCTGGTTGTTGCCACAGAATGCTGTCACGTAGTATTACCTCCTCGTGTTTAGCACAGGTATTCCATGCTTGGTATCTCGTCTTGGATCATTTTTACACGCACTTTACACAATATTTATAGTGATGTGATCATTTTGTGCTTTGGACCTTTGGATACCGTTTGTTTTGGTTCCTTGGTCAAGATGTTTCAATTTTTTTTTACAATATCCAGCATCCGGGTTGGAAAAGTGTGTGGGTGGAAGGAAATTGATCACCAACTGATACCCAATAGGGATGAAGCGTGTTGTGTGTTGTCATGTAAAGGGTTTAGGTGTTTTGGACTGATGCTTTGGCGGGCTAAAGCTTATTGGATTTTTTGTAGGTAAAGCTTACAGTAAGCCATATTTTTAACGTTGGAGTCAATGTTTATTAAAGGAAAGAACATAAACCACAAATCATGGCATCATGGACTCCTGTGTAGTTATTGTATGAGAACGAAACGAATAATGCAATAACAATCATCAACCTGAAGAAAAAAAAAAACATTTCATTAGTTAAGTTTTAGCTACCCATTGGTGTGTCCCTTGTATGGGAAGGATCTCTATGGATCCATACTCTTAACTTGCCATTACAGGAAAAGACAAAAATTACCGTTTTTGTCCAGTTTGTTAAAATAAATATTTATGCTAATTGCATAATAGCGATTGGGAGAATGTGAAAAAAAAAAGAAGTGCTGATTCTGTGATGGTCTGTAGGGTCATTGATCATTACAAAGCAGAAGTAAACGGGGAGAAATACAAAGTAGTATGTAGAGAAACAGAGTGGGACGACAGTCTGAATTTTAGAACTACAAAGGTTCTATATGGTAAGTCGAATTGATTAAATATGGACAATGAGGTGGTTGAATTAGAAAATGGAATTGTTACCGAATAAAAGTGATCGCGTTAGGTATCTGGTAAGAATATAAAAATTTAAGAACACATTTACAAGCACCTTTTATCAATTCACTGGAGTTGTGAGTGTAGAACCCCAAATAATTGCTTTGTAGTTATTTCTTGATTTGATTAAATGCTCGTTAACCCTTGCGAAGGGGGCCCATCAGATCAATTCTGTGCCATTTATTTATTAATGTTCCTACATTTGGAACTATAATAAGAATGTACTACACAAATGTTTAATTCCCATCAGTACCTGCTATATTGTCAGTTAGAGGACACATTTTAAAAATGTCAATATAGAACTCTCATCATGGGCATCTTATCAGCCACAAGTGCATTTGACATTACATTTACATTTACAGTATTTAGCAGACGCCCTTATCCAGAGGGACTTTCAATTGATACAGTCTTACAATCCAAGCAATTGTGGGTTAAGGGCCTTGCTCAAGGACCCAACAGTGGCAGCTTTGCAGAGGTGGGATTTGAACCCTGGACCTTCAGGTCCATAGTCCAGGACCTTATCCGCTAGGCCACCACAGTCACATTAACTCCTGCTGATAATCTCTAGATCTCTCTTCTTTCCAGAACTTTCATCGTCTATTTACCCACAGTCCCTCAAATGAACATCACCACTGGTAAAGATTAGTTTAAAAAAAAAAAAAAGAAAAGAAAATTCACTTTTGCTGAATTAGCTCAATATCTCACTGTAAAACTATAAAAAGAGAGATTTAAAATAAAAGACAAGTCTTTTATATTAGTCTTAATACTTTTAGATTATTTTCTAATATCTAAAGCCAATCCCAAATTGAGCAAGCCTAGTTTGACAGTGGCAAGGAAAAACTCCCTAAACATTATAAGGAAGAAACCTTGGAAGGATCAATACTCAAAAAGGGACCCAACCTCCTTGGGTTGCTTAGATGATAAATCTAAAAATGAAACCAATTTATCTAGTCATAGAAATAATTCAAAAATTACGTAAAAATATGCACAATCTGCATTATTTAGTCCGATACACAGAGTCACCTTAGGATCCTGAGCCCTCGGTAGGAAAGTCCTTGAAGGCACGTCGTCCACAGGCAACCGTAGAAAGGAGAGAGTTACTGCCCTCTGGCGTGACCCAGGCATACTGGAGCTGATGATGGAAACAACTTGAGTGGAGCTGAAGCGAAGGAACATCTTTTTGTGTGGAGCTGGAAGAGGTACCGGAGCAAATAAAGTGGAACTGTGACATACTTGCATAGATGTGGACCCAAGTTTATTTTGCCTCCACACAATGTGAGGAGCTTAGAGCCAGCTGCTGGAAGAAGCGTCTCTCGCTGTTAGAGAGTTACAGAAAAATGTAGTGCCACCAAGTTTTGAAAGGCTTGTCAAGAAAAAGCCTTTCCTGTCATCTAACCACAAAAGCAAGTGCCAGGAGTTTGCTAACCATTAGCCATCTCAGTTCCCTAATCCTAATCCCCATAGACAACAAAGAGTGCACAAGAGAGGATTTAGGATCCTGGATGGTCTGGAGAGATTCTGTCTAGAGTAACTGTCAAATTCCCTGCTTTGTGTTCTCCATCCTCATAAGATGTTATAGGGGAAGACCAAGTTCCCTTAGATTGGCAAATTCCAAATTATTATGCTAATTGGATTTCAGTGTCATAAAGGTTTATTTGTTTGTTTTTCAATTAACGTCATGGATGGTATTGTGTTTCAGGGTTCTTTGGATGACTGAAATCAATCTCAGACACCTGTGATAATTAGTTTGCCAGGTGAGCCCAATTAAAACAAAACTAATTAAGAAGGACGTTCCACATTATTAAGCAGGCCACAGGGTTCAAGCAATATGGGAAAGAAAAAGAATCTCTCTGCAACCGAACAATGTGTCAAATAGTGCAATGCCTTGGAGAAGGTTTGAAACATTAAATATTTCACTGAAACTATACTGTACAAGGGTGATCATCGTACTGTGAGGATATTTGTTGCTGATTGAGAGCACAGACGGGTTTGTGCAGATAAAGGCATAATAAGGAAGGTTTTTGCCAGACAAATTCATTGGATTAAGAGAGCAGATGCTAAAAAGCCATCTTGCAGTTGTGCATAAACCTACTATTCGGCCACCCCTAACCAATGCTCAAGCATAAACGTCTGCAGTGGGCCCAGACATACACGAAGACTCATTTTCAAACAGTCTTGTTTACTGACGAATGCTGTGCAACTCTGGATGGTCCAAATGGATGGAGTAGTGGATGGTTGGTGGATGGCCACCATGACTTAACAAGGCTGTGACATCAGCAAGGAGGTGGCAGTCATGTTTTGAGCCAGAATCATGGGGAGACAGCGGGTAGGCCCCTTTAGGGTCCCTGAAAGTGTGAAAATGACCTTGGCAAAGTATATATACTTTCTGACAGACCACTTTTTTCCATGGTACAAAAAAGAAGAACCGTGCCTTCCATAGCAAAATCATCTTCATGCATCACAATGCACCATCTCATGCTGCAAAGAATACCTCTGTGTCATTGGCTGCTATGGGCATAAAAGGAAAGAAACTCATGATGTGGCCCCATCCTCCCCTGCCCTCAACCCAACTGAGAACCTTTGGAGTATCCTCTAGCAAATGATCTATGAGAGTGGGAGGCAGTTCAAGTCAAAACAGCAGCTCTGGGAGGCTATTCTGACATCCTGCAAAGAAATTCAAGCAAAAACTCTCCAAATAGTCACAAGTGCAATGGATGCAAGAATTGTGAACGTGATATCAAAGAAGGGGTCCTATGTTAACATGTAACTTGGCCTGTTGAGATGTTTTTGATTGAAATAGCTTTTGATTTCAGTAAATATGACCTCCTAATGTTGCAAATTCAAATGACCATTAGTTCTTTACAACCTATAAAATGTTTTGAAACTCTGTTGTGCATAATAATTTGGAACAGTGCATTTTCAGTGCAAAAAAACTGTTATCAATGGGAGATGTGTTCAATAAAATTCTACTTATACCGTAATGATTGATGACTTTTGCATTGACTATTTAGGAAAATCAGAGAACCATTTGCATAATAATTTGGAATGCAGTATAGAGGTTGTGCAAAGTACTAAATACGCCGCCCAAGGAGGTTGGGTCCCTTTTTGAGTCTTGGTCCTCCCAAGGTTTCTTCCTAGAACTAGGGAGTTTTTCCTTGCCACTGTCGCCCTAGGCTTGCTCAATTTGGGATTGGACATAGTTATTAGGAGATAACCTAAACTTGTAAAGTTGCTTTGAGACAATGCTCCATTGTAAAAAGCGCTATATAAATAAATCTGACTTGACTTGACTTGACTAAATGCAGGGATGCCAATAATGTGTGGTATTGTTAAAAATTATTTTTTGATGAGGGATTTTTTTTTGTCTCCTAAATTTAGTGTTGGATTTTTTCAGTGTGAGATTAAGTTACTTCTCCAAAAGGTGAATTTCAGTTTATCTTCCAGCTTTCCAATTCTTCTTTTAAGGTTCACTGAAGGTTTGGATATTTTGCAATTGTAGTGGACAAAAGCACCAGATATGACATTGTAACACATTCGCAGACAGTTACCAATAATTCTGGTGTTACTATCTGATTACAATACAACAGACCAGAATGCACACATACATTATGACTGTCGGTGCTCCTTGACATACACACCCTGCAATTACATGGCAGCATTAGACTCCACTGTTAAACGCGCAGACAGCTTATTTAATACAGCACAACCTCGCAATTTCACACCATGTGGCAGAGGATTTGGTTGTATCAGAGCTACACACAATCAAGCATTATATTGGAGTGAAGGCATAGAAGGAAAGCACATTAAAACCCAGTCAGCTATGACAAACTACCAGCTCTTTAAAAGAAAACAAACAAAAAAAAACCTAGCCATTTAGCCATCAATGAAGGTCACGCTATTGAGACACATGCACTAAAACGCTAAGTCTCATTAGCCGATAATAAATTACATAAAAACACACGTTGCACACAACTATTTACACACGAACACACACACTTCAAAAGACTCTAAACAGCGAGCTGCGGGATGCTGGGACCGGGAACGCCCCCATAGAAGAGATAACGTGGGGACTGTGGTAGCCTAGCGGGTAAGGTACTGGACTATGGACCAAAACGTCCAGGGTTCAAATCCCACCTCTGCCAAACTGCCACTGTTGGGTCCTTGAGCAAGGCCCTTAACCTACAATTACTTGGATTGTAAGACGGTATCAATTGTAAGTCGCTCTGGATAAGGGCATCTGCTAAATGCTGTAAATGTAAATAACGGTGCTACAATATATACTATATATAGTAAGTATAGTAATAAGAGGTTATAGGAGCTACGCGTTCATTTATGTCCGACACAATACATAGCATATTATATACAGATTTGGATTGTACATAGGTTAGCATGGTGTACAGTATATCTATATATATAGTTGACTATCTTAGCACTGCTCAATGTGCATCGAGTTGCATTTCGGTACCAAAAAAGCTTTTTTAAACGATTTGATCACTCGATTCTCAGTAGTGTTGTAGTCAAGACCACTAGAGCCAAGTCCGAGTAAAGACCAAGACCGGCAGTAACCGAGCGTGAGACCAGACCGAGACCAGATTAAGCTTTTTTTTCCATCATACAAGAATAAACAGAAGAAAATAGAAAAAAAATGAATTAGTTTGTAATTCACTTAACTACATTCATTATACATTATATAATAATTATAATTATTAATAAATAATATTATCATCATAGATGTGGTAAAATATTAGCATTACATAATATATAGCCTAAAATACTAATTAATTATTATTGTATTATAGTCTAATCAATCTAAGGCAATGTATCTTTTGGAAGCAAATGATGATGATGATTCAGTTTCTCTCATATTTAATCAGAAGTTACCACAAGTCACTTGAATATAGCAAACAACATTCATTATATCAATTATTTTTAAATGTGAAAACATAATAATAATAATAATCATAATCATAATAATAATAAAAAAGCATGTCCATTGATACTGAATGAGAAGAGCAGTTAACTTGTTTTTTTCTGTTAGTCAAGCTTAGTGCAGATTTTATTTAGGCATGTCGAGAAAGGACTGATTTATTCTGTTTGAATGGATTATTGATATTCAATTGAGTCCCCAAGACTGAGACAAGAGTCCAAATGAGTTCGAGCCCGAGACCAGACTCCAGTTCTAAAACACTAATTCTATCGACTAAGGTTTGTCATGACTTCATAATCCACTAGTATTTGAAAACTGCTGGGATTGGTTCAAAAGTTGTGGAATTTAAAGAGTGTTGTCATATGGGGAACTGTCAGATGGGTTGCTCTGTGATGCAAAGGTTCAGGACTGTAAACATCTTATATGTAAGACAAACAAAGAATAAGCTCATTGAAGCGTTTAATTTAAATAATTAAAAGGCATTTTGTTGTGTTTTTTGCAAATAAACAATCTGCACTGAACTAACAGCAGATTTATGGAAGCAACAGAGGGTATAAATAAAACTGGACGGTTGAAGTGAAAGGTTTATCTCTTACCTGACATATAAACTCAAACAGTTCTCACACTTTTTCCACCAGAGCTTTTCCTCTGGAGAGATGACTAACACAGTGGGCTTGTCTGACCACATAAGGCCAGTGGTAATTCTGTGTAATCTGCTGTGTCACACCGCTTGGAGCAGAAATGCAGCCCACCTATTTGTTTGGTAGGAGGTACAAGTGCAACTGTATCAGGCTCTATTGGGAACCGTTATGAAATGTTATGTTGTCATAACGATAACCATAAATGTCCACTAGTATTGTTTTAAACTTACATTGATTTAATGTGATTTCAACAGTTGAATCCATTCTTGCTTCATAACACTGCGTTATGTTAGTAGAACTGTTCTTATGACCTGATGTTCTATAGATTACATACATTTTGATATAGTATATACAGGGTTAAGGATTTGGGATACCGACCAGAAAAGTTAAAGTTCCATAATTTTCAAGCTGCTACTACTGGAACCTACATTTACTCGGACCACTCCAGCAGGCCCTAACCATTCAGCCCTTCGATTTGGCAAGGATTGGACAAGTTTCTGGATGTAGGCGACATCAGTGTTCAGCCACTCTTTCCCTAGAGTCTTATTCGATGTTCCAGGTCGTCTCACATATTTTCAAGAGGATTCACATCTGGGGATTTTGCCGACCAGTCCAGTATGTTCCTTCACACTATGACCTTTGGCATGCCAAAATGCAATCACTCCGTTTTGCCAATCACTAACATTTGCATTGCGACCCATTTTCCACATATCGAACAAGACGTTCACTGCACTGTACCACCTCTTCTCAATATATGAATCCCGTCGCACACCCTGCAGGTATTTATAGGCCCATCATCCATGTGCAGTGCCATCTGCAAGAGTCTGAAGTTACTATCACCTTAAACATGCAAAGTGACTCATTTTTGTCTGGGGAGTATATTATATTATATAGTATTACAACCTCAAATCAGAAAAAGTTGGAACAGTATGGACAATGCATTAAAATAAAAAAGCACACAGCATTTCTTACATTTACTTTTATTTAATTTCAAACAGCATGAACCTGAGATATTTCATGTTTGTCTAGTCAACTTCATTTCTTTACAAAGTGATAAATGCTTTACCGTCCTAACTTTTTTTTTGGAATGAAAGCCCTGAAATGCAGGAATGGATGGTTTTTAACAAATGAAATGAAGTTGACCAGACAAAACATGAAATATCTCAGGTTCATACCATCTGCAATGAAATAAAATTAAAAAGTAAATGTAAACATATGAAACACCATGCTTTTGATATGCATTTTCCATATTGTCCCAACTTTTTCTGATTTGGGGTGGTATATCCTCAATTTATAACATTTTTCATAATGTATTATGTCTTTATTTCATTTTTCTTCCAAGGCTTCTTCCTCATGACATGAGGAGTTTTTCCTTTCCACTGTTTCCATAGGCTTGCTCAGCTGGGGCTGTGGGCCTTTACTTGATGTAAGCAAGTAATCTTCATCTGTAACTTAGCCTACAAACTAGTTAGCTAGTCAAGTCAGATTTATTTATATAGCGCTTTTTACAATGGAGCATTGTCTCAAAGCAACTTTACAAGTTTAGATTATCTCCTAATAACTACGTCCAATCCCAGATTGAGCAAGCCTAGGGCGACAGTGGCAAGGAAAAACTCCCTAGTTCTAGGAAGAAACCTTGGGAGGACCAAGACTCAAAAAGGGACCCAACCTCC
>JAJAGP010005171.1:0-27597 GCA_025084515.1 Ancistrus triradiatus
CAGAGGGTGCTCCAGTCCACTCTGGTCTCGTCTCTTCCCCTCTCCTCTGTCCTTCACTGGGGTGACTGTGGCTAATGCCGACACCCATGTAATAGAAGCAGCTTTAATTAATGCGATCAAAGAGACTCGCCACCTCTGACTCCTGTCGCTGATGAGGTCACCACTAACTCATATAGCTTGTGCAGAATATTACCACAGCATGGGGTGTAATGAATTAAATGCTAATATTAATACGCATTGCCGTTCCTTATTACTAATTTCATCTGTCTGGATTACTTTAGCTCAGCTCACGCTGATCACACTGGACAAATGGAGCGCAGGCAGAATGACTGAGAAGCATGATTAGTATGTGCATTTGAACAGCAATGGTTCTTGCATGAAATAAGAAGGTACAAGACTTACCTTTGAAATCAAACTGCTGGATGGTTTTCAAGGACTCATGTACAAAGAAGCAACATCCTAATGCCTGCACAGGAGAGAAAAGAAACTATTATACACTGGGTTCCATTAGGAAAACACAGCTAAAACAGGACAGAACAGTAGATCGTGAGGACAGATTTCCTGCACAGTCTCAGTGGGGATGTTTCACTTACCTATGTACAAGGACACAAAGGGTGGTATGAAACTTAAAACTGGTTCTGTACACGTAACAGCATGAAATATTTACGTTTTGTTGACAAAACAATACAAGATTATACCTTTGTTCTAGAAGACCTCGTGAAAGAATATTGCACTTTTCTGGCTATACTCTCCATTTTTCTACATTATTACATTGTTTTAATTAGAAAACCACTTGGGGGGTCTGCACGGTGGCTTGGCGGGTAGCACCATCACCTCACATCAAGAAGGTCCTGGGTCAAATCCCAGGTGGAGCATCCTTGGTCCTTTCTGTGTGGAGGTGTATGTCCTCCCATGTCCGTGTGGGTTTACTCTGAGTACTCCACTTTCCTCCCACAGTCCAAACATGTGTGATAGGTTAATTGGTGTTTCTAAAGTGTCCCTAGTGTGTGAGTGTGTGTACGAATGTGTGGCTACGCACCAGCTTTCCTGCGACTCTGATCAACAATTAAACGGATACAAGAATGAATGAATGAACAAATGAATGGAAACCACTTGGAGAGGCACTGATCACCTTGTTAAATTTACATTGGGATTCATTGTTACCGAAATCGAAAACGCACAAATGAGTCTCAGTGTGGCATTTTTTTCAGAAGAAGCTGCTCTTTTGGCACCCTGCCATACAAGTTGTGTGTAAAGCTTGTGAAATTATTGTCACATGCACAGACTGACCAAATTCAGCAATAAGAACATTTAAGTCTGTCAAAGTTTCCACTGGCCTCTTGGTAGCTTCCCTGATCAATACCCTTCTTTCACATCACAAGTTTGGAGGGACAGCTCAATTTAGGCAAGGTGTCGGTTGTGCCATAGACTTTCCACTTCTTAGTAACGCTCCAAACAGTACTCTGAAGGGTAGTTCAAGCATCTAAAAGCTTTTCACATCCCTCTCTCAACTTGTGCCTTTTCAGTTTATCATGGAGCCCTTCTGAAGCACATTTCCAACCACGTTGAACTGCTTTCCATTATCATGCATGATTGTACCTGGGCAAGTTATTCATCATTAGGAATATTTTAGATTATTAGAATATCTTTAATTTCATTTATTAAACATTTCTGCATCATTAACAAATAATTTATATTAGAACACTATTTCATTCATATACCAAGTGTCCTGTGGGGAGATTTGATTTGATGCAACCTCTTCGCTGCTTGACTGAAAATGAGTACAGTCAAACCCTGTTAGTGGAATGCCGTTCCAGAAATTGGTTCAGACAATGTGTTGCATTACCTCTCCACTGAGGCTACTCCATAGTACGTTTCTTGCTGTAAATGAAATAGTGTAAAAAAAAAAAAAAAAATTTTAAATGAAAGATGTATTCGCACATAGGGCTGTGCTTAAAAAAAAAAAAAAAAAAATTCCATACAGCAATATATCACGATATTTATTTTTGTGATATACTACATCGATTTTTAACTAAAATATTGTGGGGTTTTTTTTGGAAGGAATAATAAAAATAAAAAAAACACATTTTAAATGATGCGTAAACTACAATCTCCACTCCTGTAGATGTCGCAGTAGTGTTATTTTCTGATCGTCATTATTAAAAAGTTCAAATGGACATCACACACATAAATCTTTACCAGGTTAAGGAAAAGATCATGGCAACCAAACACACTGTGCAGCTAGCAGTAGATTATACAGGTTGTATAGTCCATGATAATTCATCTTAGAAGTAATAAATGTTGCAAAATCTGGTTCCTCTAATTTGCATTGTAGACTGGCCATATGCCATATTTACATTTCCAATCAGTCACTTATCTTGAGCGACAACTGATGCAATGTCCAATCAAAGCAATTGTGGGCTAAGAGCCTTGCTCATGGACTCAACAGTGGCAGGTTCTGGTTCACTGTTCTGGTTCAAACTCCAGTATCTTAACCACTGCCCAACCACATTCACGTACAGGCAAGGATCACCCAATCTAGAGTGTCACATTTATACAAGAAACTGGCCCAATTGTATCTGTAGCTGACCACAACTTGACAATGCAAACAGAGGTTCTGATGCTGAAACCTGACAGCCTGGCATATTAAAAGTCATGCTAATTTATTAAATACCAAGCATAGTAAAATGTTTAAAATGGCATGTTCAGGTGCCCAATTAGGAGTAACAGTTTTCAATAGCTTTGTGTCACAGAATAACAAGTAATGCTAACAGCACCCTACAAAAAACCACAAAAGGCTCACAACCCATCATTACCATTTGTGAGAGAAGAACTACCCGCACCTTACACGGAGCCCAAGATCTCCCTCCTTATGCAACCGTGCCTAAATATGACATGTAAATTATAGATGGACCCGATTCTGTCAAAGTAATCTAAGCCTTTCACAGCAAGTCGAGTCAGACAGTGTTTAGCATGACCAAAGATTTACTTCAATAGGATTATATTCTTAATTTTACTGAACAATCAGACAGTTTCCCAGCCTGTAGACAGTCCAAACAATCTTCGCAGGAAAGAAATAAAAAAAGCTAGAGCTAAGGGATTTGATCCGGTTCACAGTTCACTAGCTGCTTTTGGAAGAGCTTTCTCTACTCACACTACTCCAGTAGCAGATAAAGCCTGAGAGCTGTTTTCTTTCCTCTGAGACCTCAATGCAAAGAACCTGTTCTCTCAGCGGTCCTGTAAACCTCAACACTTTCTCGGCTTCACGATGTAAAATGAGGACTGTGTCATACAGCTGATGATAATAGAGTTTGAATCATTGCTATAATGGAGGTCAATGGGTTCCAGGCACCCAGCGCCAACAAAGAAGGTAATCCTCGTGAATCTCTCAACGCTGCTTCTAATAAAGCAAAAATACTAACAATTAGGGTTTTTCCAACCACCTAATAAATATGGGTAGAGCCTATACATCTAGGCTCATGCATAAGAGCTGAGCTTTTATACTGTATCTGATTTGCATTCTGAATGTCAGTGAAACTGAATTATGGCTGGGACTGGCACATGTGGTGTCGGCTTGCACCTATACGCGAGAAAACTTCACTATGAACGCTTAGGAAAACAGAGAAAATTCAGCTAATTGGAGAAGAAGCTAGTGAGACACAGACAGTGACATAGGCAGATAAGTGGAGAGCAAATAAGAAAGCAGACCGTTCTGGAAGACATGGTTCCGGACAGTAAAACACCACCTGGACTGGTATAAAGACAGCCTGACATCTTCTGGCCTTGCATTATGTATGAGTGTGGCGCATCTAGAGATTAAACAGTTGCTGATTTGTGAAAAGCACGAGCATGGGGTCTTGCCACATCAGCCTAAAAGAAAACTTCACCCAAAGAAGTGATGAGAACCGCTTCCGCACAACCAAACCTGACATTTCATAGGCAGGACACCAACTGGTTGCTTGTACTACTGCAATGTCCTGTCTAGGGGTAGACAACATGGAAAAATATACCATAATACACTTTCATATTACACTGTATGAATATTGTGGGACTGTGGTAGCCTAGAAGTTAAGGTACTGGACTATGGACCAGAAGGTCCAGAGTTCAAATCCCACTTCTGCCAAGCTGCCACTGTTGGGTCCTTGAGCAAGGCCCTTAACCCACAATTGCTTGGATTGTAAGATTGTGTCAATTGTAAGTCGCTCTGGATAAGGGCGTCTGCTAAATGCTGTAAATGTAAATAAAAGTATTTAGACTTTCCCTTTTCACTAAACTGGATGAGATTCGTTTTTTTTTTGGCTTCCTGAAAAAATGAGTTGACAGACAAGCTGAACACAATCATTTCAGAATTGCTGTATCATGTTGGAATTTGGAGAAATAATTATTTTTAAAAAATTGAAACTAATTAAAATAAATTACATTAAATCCCATTATATTTATATATACTTTTGGGATTTCAGGACATTTCATAAAGTTCTGAAGCAGCAGCAGCAATAATTTTGAAGATATGCAAATATATGTAGGGGAAACACTGTATTCAACTGAGTTTAAAATATTTTGTAGCTGACTTTTGTTTGTACTCAGCATCCAGTGTGTCTCTTGTCAGGGTCCAACAACAGTTGGCCAGAACTGATGTATTCTAATTGGCCCCATACAGCTCACAATGTCTTGGTGAAGCCATTCTCATTGGTACAGACTACACAACGATCAGCACGTTAAAAAAATCCATGCAGAAAAAAATAACAACAACAAAAAAAACAGTTTTAGTACGACTTTTTCATTGCAGACAGTATGAACCCAAGATATGCCTAAGACAAGAAACCCAAGATAAGATCTGCTGCTGCGTGAAGAATGTCTCTGAACATGCATATTTACACTTACACATAAGCTGCATGCAATGCGTCCAAACAGCATCTGTAAATGTGAACAGCTTTTATAGTCTATCTGCCAACGTCTAACCTGAATAAGCATGCCCAGGCATTTCTAAGACAACATTTGCGACTGTGATAGCCTAGTGGTTAAGGTACTGGACTTTGGACCAGAAGGTCCAGGGTTCAAATCCCACCTCTGCCAAGCTGCCACTGTTGGGTCCTTGAGCAAGACCCTTGGACTGTAAGATTGTATCAATTGTAAGTGTGTCAACTGACCTATACAGCTTTCTTTGTGGGCAATATACTAGTAGACTTTCATGAAGTCTAAAGGTTATGTCTAAAAAATAATGGAGGTAAATAAAATAAAAAAATCAAATGGTATGTGACAGAAAATTATAAAGTGATTTCCATGATTTCCAGCAGACCAATATCCATTAAATACGTGCAACGTGTTCAGGAAACAAAATCTTGTTGTCCAGTGTTAGCAATTAGCTATTTTATAGTTACTGCACTGTGGGTTACACTCACTGCTTGTGTGGATTAAACTGAATACCTCAGTGACTCTCAGTACACTTTCATAGGTTTCCCTCTCTTTCAACATGTCAGCTCAAAAACCTTCTGCCCTGTCCTTCTAAAACAAAAACAAAAAAAATGGTTTGACAACAATAATTTGGCAACAACTTGGTTGGCTTAGAGAGGGTCCTGACCTTATTTCGTCCATATCTGAGATGAATTAGAACAACAGTAAGTCTGGGCTTACTGAACATTAGTCCCTGACCCCACAGTCATGTTCCAAAATCTAATGAAACAGACAGTGATGAACATCAGTCAGTAAGTGAACACATCCTAGTCAGTAACTGAACACAAAATGGAATCCTGAAGGCTGATGCCATCCTGATACTCAGTGATTTGTATGATCATCTTTGGCTGTCAAGCTATAGTGTATCTAATATGAATCGTGGTGTACATACTGTTTGCTAACAACGTGCAGATAACAAGAGAAATGGCACAGAACCATTAAAATCATTGCTGCTGTGAGTAACATCTGAGTCAGTGTGTGTTATTAAAGTTGTGATATTCACAATACTGGTGACTAACATTTATTTATGGCCTAGACCTTCCTTTAAATGAATGGCAGTACTTTTAAAATAATAAAACAATAGTATTACGTCAAAAGACACCTATTCAAGTTTTTAATTAACCATAATAAATGTAATAAAAGAGAATAAAACCACTGGGGTTGTTCTTTATTGTTCCTTATCACAGGCTTTGAGTCACAGTAACAGGTAAATCAGCAGCAGCTGCTCTCCAAGCCATTCTAGAGCTCAACAAGCATTTGTCACTCTTTGTTCTACAGTCACAGAATACCATATCCAAATAACCTCTCTGAAAGCAATCACTGCTAATGGCATCCCCATGATTACGTTAAACAAATTCCAATTAATCACTTCTCAAATAATTGGTAAACAATTGCGCCCGAGAGGCAGCCTGAGCCATCATAAAAATTCTATGCAAGAGTTTAAATAAATATTTAACGTCACAGTTCAAACAGACTGTCTCGTTTTCCCCCTCACCCGGCCCCCCTGCCCATGCGGGGTGCTCTTCATGAAGAAGCTATTATATTAGCAGCCCACAATTAATCCATTTGTCTAGAGGCATGACAGCTTCAAAATATTAATTGGAGGCAGAGCGCGCTGACAGGAAACGCTTATCTTTTTACCCGCTGCCTTACAATGACCCGCGTCAGCCGTATGTTTGTCACGTCCTGCATTATTGATTACCTGCCAGATTCACTTCAAATAATTAAAAGTATATTTTACATATTTATAAACCAGACTGTCACGGTCCCCTACTTATTTTCTATTAGTACTGCACTCTATTAAGTGAGTCGAGCAGGCAGGGAATGGGCGGGAAGGGAAGTGAGTACATTGCCAGTAAATGGTACACGAAAGACAATAACTGGGCCATAAAAGGCGATTTTAACCGCCAGCCCTTTGGGAGGTTAACCTCCCTCCCTCTCTGTCTCTCTCCCTCTCGCTCTCTCTCCCCTCTCTCTTCTCCTCTCTCAGAAACAGGTGGAATGCAGCTAACATCAGGGAAGCCAAAGATACTAATGAGGCACTACAGGAATCACGCCCTGCTAAAAATAATTTCTAGGATTTTAAACAGATACACATGGCCAATATCATTAAATGGTTTTTAAAAAGGACTTCCACCTACATCTGGACTACTGAATCTGTAGCTTATGTTAACTAGCAAAACCTTAACTGATGGAATATAAAATTACTACAGATAAGGCCTAATAACTGCTGGAATAATGAAGTAATCCCAACTTCATTTACAGCTCTGCACCGGTTAACATCCATCCAATCAATGCCCTCCGGTTTAATGTCCTCGAGTCTTTAAAAGTTTGTATAGGAATAAACATATGGCTTATATCTATTTACGTCTGAAGACAGAAAACTAGGTACAGCAAACCCTTGTGACACCTGCCACAGAAAGAGAATCACAGTCTTTTGAAGACATAAAACAAAGTTTTGTTTCATTTTTTTATCAGTAGTGTTTCATTTTACAAACCCAAGGTAAGAATTACGGTAATAGCACAGTACAGTACTGTACTACGTGTTTTCATTCATATTTTGCTTTACTTAATATTCTTGCTTAAAAAACACAGTGTAAGTATCTAAAAAAATGCTGTGTGAACATAGGGTTAATCTCCCATCTTAGGTTTAATAGGTTATAGGATTACAATAGAGGTTAATCTTCCATCAACTGGACCTTAAAGGGGACACACATCTTTAATTATAAAGGTCCTCTAGGATGGCTGTAACGCAAGTTATGCGGTTTTGAATGCGTTACTCTGAACACAGTTAACTGCTATCCAGACGTGGAACATTCTGTAAAATTGTACTGACAACCAATAAGGTAGAGCCCATTTCCCTTTTTTTCAACTATTTTAATGCAACATTCCAATATGTTCTAACACTAAAACAGATGTGGGTTTCAAATGTGTTATCTGAAACGTACTAAAAACCCAATACTAACCATCCTCTTTGCTTTCTTCTCAGGAGCAGGCACTCCTTTAACTTGTTTTTTTGCCTGGTCCACACATAATGGCAAGGAGAGTGCCAAATTGGCTAAATTTTACCATTAAATAAATCCAATTTTTGTGAATATGTTAATTAGAAATGTAAGAATTTACGGTTTCAGTTTTTTCTAAACAAGAAATTATGCCTAAATACTCTCACATAAGTTGTGGTTGATGTAGCATGGATATAAAAAGTCATAATTTACTTTTTTTAACCATTTTTCTTCACTATATGAGAACTTTACTTACATTTACCGCACTTGCAGACCCCTTATCCAGAGCGCTTACTTGGTACACCTTACATTCAAGCAATTGTGGATGAAGGGTCCTTGCTCAAGGACCCACGTGGCAGCTTTGGCAGGGTGGGATTTGAACCCTGACCGTTCTGGTCCGAGTCCAGTGCCTTACCGCTAGTCTACCACAGTCCAACTTTCAAAGAGATTATCTGTATCACTAAATACATTATACTTGTAAGTGTACATGTATTTTTGGAATGAACATTTTCATGTTTATTTTATAAACATTCATTACTTTTTACTCCAGATTTTTAACATATGACGGCACCTGTTCATAGTAAATACACACACACTATAGATACTACGCTGATTGGGGGGGGGGGGGACATTTTTGGCTGCATTGACCGCTGGCAAGCATCTCTTGCAGCAGTATGCTCAGGATGACTGTTATGCACTTACTGAGGAAAAGATGCTGAAATCACATGACCTTTAATAGATTTTTCTGCATTCAATTTTGAAAAATGAGGCCATAAAGCAAACATAAATGTAGTCCGTTTCTTCACAGTGGTCAGATCTCGGCTTTCTCAAATGGGGTCGTGGTCGGACGCCTGATGTACACACCACCACCACACACACACCACAACACACACACAGGTGTGATACTAGTGGGTCAGGAGCCCCAGTTGATGGTCCAAGCCTGTGTAGCATGTAGGAATCATGTCTTTAGTTTACTTTTAGAGAGAAGTGCAATGTACTGGAAAGAGTGGCATCGTGCTCTTGCGTGTTCTTGGCATGCTCATACAAGTTAAAAGGAGCTCATTATTACCACAAAGGTGTTTCATTATTAAAATACCAACTCACATGCAACACACTCCCAGAGCCCTGGGCTGTCATAGGCACTCAAAGGCAGATGAAATCCCCAAAGTTCCTCATTACATCATGTACACCAAACACAGCGGATTTATAGGTCAGACCATTTTCCATAATGCAGTGTAATGGTGAATTTAAATTCCACCAGCAATCATGACTAAGGCTGTTTCCAGTTTCAAGGGTTATTTGTGGTGGTTGGTGTCATTTTTCATGCCATTTTACAGTTCTTGTAACCAATTAATTATGTTACAAGATCTCCGTCTCATTCATTCCAATCCTTCAAATGTTTATAAATGACTAAGGGATTTTGGCCTGTGTCATCTCATATTTATTTCCTAGTCAAACAATGTCATGGATAACTTTGATAAATATTAAATATAAATGTTAACACACCAGTTACTTTCTGTTCAAAAATTTCTAGGGGTGCTGAAGCTGTGACAAATATTTTTTTAAATACACTTTAATTAAGGTCTCACATTTTGAGTGTGGGATTAAACTAATTGCTAATTAAAAACAAATTGTGCCACTGTTTATAATCTTGTTTACCCAACTTTACCAAAGAAACAAAAAATTCTGGAGTTAATTTGAAAAATATGACAAACTAAGTTTCTAATCCGTGTTTATAAATCTGCTTTAACCTCTTAATGATTGACGGATCAAAAGGGCCGATTAATGCCATTTTGAAATAATCAGCATTGCTGAGATTCAGTGAGGGCGGGGCCATTTATGAGATGAAAATTTTGTTTCCAGCATTACAACTTCCTGCTTTTAACTGGAACTTGGATTAAAAACAAAAAGATGCTGCTACCATGTGCACTACTCTAATATTGTTTTTTTTAAGTATTTATGCATTTTTTCCCCCCCAGAAACAATGTACTGTTATCTGGTAATAACTGCTGTTGTTAAGAACAATAAAACTTTATTTATTTATTCATAAAAAAGTGCATTTATGGCTTAAATAAACGTTCATTTAAGTTCAGCAATTTGGTGTCAGTCGCAAAAAAAAAATAAAATAAAATAAAATTGTGATATCAGCATTATATAATCGGCCATTGGTCACCCTGCTCTCTAAATATCGGCATCGGCCATTAAAAGTGCATATCAGTCGTCCACTAGTCCAGACTCTATCCAAGTACTCACCGAACACCAGTGAAACTACACCATGGAAGGTTGCCAGTCCATCGCAGGACATATTGGGAGTCGTTGTTGCAATGCCGGGGGGTGATGTCCCACTGATCCTGTCCAGTCTCCCCTACCTCAGATATGGTCAATCATGTGCATTTCTAATGCCCAACCCAGCCAGCTGTGACTCCTGTTCCCGCAGTGGTGGGCTAGAGAATTGTGGCGGACTAGCCACCTCACCACCCAAGTGCACTAATCTGTTAACTGCAATAACTTCAATATTAAGAAACCAAGTCTTATTTATCTTACAGCCATAATAAAGAGGCAGTAATCGTTACAAAAAAGTTTAGGCCCATACCCGAATGCAAGTTTCGTGGAATGTCAGGGAATGTCTCAACCGACGAGAGCCGTCTCAGCCCTGATGGATCGACGCTGCATCCGGCCTGCTTGCAAAATAAGCACCAGTGACGGAAGAACTTTAAATGAGAGTTTTGTCTGTGTATCCAGTCAGGCCCTGCTGCAGCAGATGAATAATAGACAGCGTGGCTCAATACTCTGAATACTCAATCAATGAGCAAGATGCTGTTTGGCAAACATATTTGGCTGAGGATGGGGGGAGAGGCAAGGGCATCTCGATCTGTATTTCTCTGCTGAAAAGCCAACCTGTTATTGATGCTCTGTCTCTCCTCGTCTTCTCGCTCTCTCAGGGTGTTGTGATTGCTGAGGATGACAAACAGCCTGTTTGTGCAGTACTGGAGGTTTGTGCAGGGTTGCTCAGGAGGTGCCGGCTCACTCTGGATCCTGAATAACAAGTGCCGCTCTCTCTGGGCTTCCTACTGGGCCAGGCTTTGAAGGCAACTCACTCTGGCCTTTGGATGCTGGCTAAGAAGATAGTAGCTCATGTCAGTTACTCCTCATGTGAGTCACCTTGGAATGAGCACTCAGTGAGACTTCATGAGGTTTGAAAATATAGAATGCACTGTGTAATAAAAAGACCCATGTCCTGATAAGGCTGTTTGAATTCTTGAGTAACCTGGAAGAGGCCAAATTAAAGCTACACTGAAGCATTTCCACTAAACGTCTCTGCTTGAACAAGGTTCTGATAATCACTGAATGAGCTGTTAGACAAATTTTTCTCACTGAAAAAACTAATTGTTTCAACATAAAACATCATACATTATAAAATAATTGTTAAATAGTTTGTACCTACAAATGTACAAAATGTAATTTCAGGACTATGGGGAAGACTTAAAAATAAAATGATTGAAATATATTGCACCTGTTATTCTGGGTCTTGGGTGTTAAATATGTATATAATTACGTAAATGTACTTTTTTTTATATATATACACATTTCATATATTTATACTTTGACTCTTGCTAGTTTTAATCAATAAATTTATGACCAGTTACCAGCTAAATGTGCTAAACCACAGATCTCATACAGAAGGGCTTACATTTCCCTCCATATTAGTCCTAATATTAGCTTCTGTCTACATTTTATCCGTTCTAAGTGTGTTATTCCTCCAAAAAGAAGCCTTAAGGAAAGATTAAAATTCCATTATACAGCAAAGACTAGAATACAGACCTGTATAGAACTTTGCCAGCATTCGTGCAGACTAGTGATGTGTCGGTCGCGACCGATCCGGCTCTAAGAGCCGGCTCTTTGAAATGAACAACGGGAGCCGGTTCCTGATTGTGAGCCGATTCTTGATTGTGATTTATATATATTTTGATTTATTGTACATTCCGACAGATTGCACTTTTGGTTAGATGATAAACTACATTTCGTTGTGTTGTACTTGTACATGTGTAATGACAATAAAGTTGAATCTAATCTAAAACAATATATATATATATATATATATATATATATATATATTTTGCCGCACCTGATTGGTCGGGATGTGTGGTGGTGTCACATCCAGCTTTTTTTTTTCTTGCACATTTTTATTTACATTTTGTTGAGTGATGTTTTATTGATGATGTCTTATTTCCCAGTATATTTGTTGCAAATTTACAAATAATACACACAATCAGAGACCTGAGACCAGATTGGACCTGTAATTGAGATGGGTCTTCGTTTTTGTATTTTATAATTTATTTTACTATATTCCACTGTGAGTATATAAATAAAAAACATATTAATAATAACAACCGTTGGATATTATGTGTTTTTACATTAGTAATTCATTTTACACATAATTTGGTAATAAATTAAGCTACAAAAAAATCTAAAGAGCCACTTAGTAGTGGCCGAAAGAGCCGGCTCTTTGTAGTGAGCCGAGCCAAAAGAGCCGGCTCTCTGAAAAGAGCCGGAATTCCCATCACTAGTGCAGACGGCATAAACAATTAATGACGTACTCAGTAACTCCGTTGACTGTCTCATTAACCAGTCTTAGGGTTCCACTGTTAAAAAGCTTTACAAAAAGAACGCCCCATATAGGAAGTAGGAAGCAAGGGCACTCAATAGGTAATGAGACAGACCCGATGAACACTCGCTAAAGCGCTAGCGCATTCAGGTCAAGATGTCGTTTCGCTCAAGTGTTCCTAAATAAATATTCCATTCGAATTTCTTTAAAAAGAAGGAGCAAATGCTAACAAAATGCACACAGCCGATATATTTGCTGCTCCACACTGGTTGCAATTTGATCGCGTCATGAAAAACGTCATTGTTCGGTATAAATTCGCCGAATATTTGGTGCAAGACTACTACTAACATGTTAAACCTATATAGCACCTCTCTCAAACCCAAGGTTGTTTCACAGATTACTTTGTCTTTTACTCTACTGTCACCCAAATACATACATGTTACTATGTTGGTTGTTAAAAATATTCCTAGTTTGAAGTGTATATCCTATATATCCGGGTATATGGCCTTGACTAAACCACTGGTTCAGGATAGTGAGCTGTTACATATGCACTAAGAGAGTGAGCAAGAAAAGAGAAATTGGATGAAGGAGACATTGAAACAGAAACCGAAAGTGGCTGCTTCTCTCATTTTGTTAAAATGCCCACTAAACTCCAGTGGCATGCTTGTATGATTGATCAGCAAAGCGCTGATTTTATTTCCCCTTTTTGTGGAAAATGTTATGGATGGGTCTAAACAAGGGGTAATTGGCCAAACTGGCAGGCCACGCAGGACCTGCCAACAATCCAGGCCGTTCCCGAGGTTGGCGGCCCGGCTGGGGAAATATTGTGCATTAATTTCATTTAGTCTCTCCTTCCAACATCCAATGGAAGAAGTTAATTAAATTGCTTGTCCATTGTGTTCATCCACTTACAAAGTTAATGATATTGTGCAAGGGGATTAAAGAGCGTTTTATAAAGCGTGCGGGATGGGAGCTGGCAGCCTCTACATTGCCCAGTTGAACCCTTCAGTCGACGAGGCCGGTGGCCCCCGTAATTAGCAGTGAAATGGATGCTTCCATCTGCCAAATTCCTGCCAGGCTCATCCGTCGTACAGAGAGCCCTCCAACCTGGCCATGAGCACAGGTCTAAAGCAATAAAGACATCTTGCCAACGACATTCAACCAGAAAGAATGAGTGCAGGAGAAATATCATAATGCAACCATACATAATGTGAGTCAGAGGCATGTCAGAATACCAGATTTCTCTTTACTTTTTTTTTTTTTTAAACCTACACGATGCATAGTTTTTAATGCTCAAAATGATTAAGCTAATTATCTAATTTCAAAAACATCACATCAAAATGCATTGTTTTGCTTATATTATATGATGAGATTATAAAAGCAGATTTTTGTCCATTATGGTGGTATTTTAAAATCAGATTTTGACTTTAAGGACAGTTTATACTGCCATGCCACACGACTGTCTGGATGTCTTGACATTACAGTACAGTATCAATATAAAAATGTACATTGTTGGAAGATGGCTGCTTTGCAGTTACTGCGCATAGTTATTCCTGGAAGACTAACAACTAGGGGTGTAACGATTCACTCTGCTCATGATTCGATTCGAGTGTCTCACGATTATTGATTTTGCATTTAACAAAAGACATTCCTTTCTTATTTCTGTACAGTAAACAATGAAAACAATGCACATTTTCTTGTATGAGTTTTATTATCAATAAAACTTTAGTCCCTAACTAAAGAGATTTTATGTCTTAGCATTGGGTAACAGCCCTCAGTGTGTTTATGCTACATGGATGCGTCATCTGTATATATTCATATCTGTATAGTAGGGCTGTAACGTTTCAATTCATGATATAGAGTTCACAAATCAGTTTTCTCATAATTATCAATTATACATTTGATAAAAGACTTTAAGTGAAAACAATGCACATATTCTTGTATACATTTTTAAACAAACAAAAAAACCTTAGTTCCCTGCAAATTAAAACAAATGACTAGAAACAGAGGTTTAAAATTGTAAACAAAATGTTCTTTTATAGCTTGACTAGATCTTAAATAACCCAGTGCAAACATTCCTTTTTTATTTCTGAAGAATAACAATTCAAAATAATGTATACTTTTTAAAGAAAAAGAATCTTTAGTCCCCTGCAATTAAAACAAATTAGGAGTCTCATTAAGAATGTTATACATGTCTGTGAGCATGACATGATTGCGGTCTCTGGTCTTCAAAAAATGCAATTGCATTAGATGGAGCAATAAACAAGTACGCATAACATCCTCCCATCGTGACACGTTTCCCCCCTACTGTATAGGTATATAAAGAGCTCTGCAGTGCAAACATTTCTCTCAATTTCAACTGAAAAGTACGGTGGAGAAACTGAAAATATTAAGAACAGATGCAAAGTAAATGACAAACTTGGTTGCGTACTAACTTGACACTATGTATACACACTACTATTTATGCAGTCTGAGCAAAGGCTGTTGATTTCTATGACATACATGCTTGACAGTTTGAATTTTCTATACTTTTGGCATACATATCACCTAAAACATCAATCAGAATTTTCAGTCCTAAAGTAGATAAAGAGAACCCATTTAAAACCCAATGAGACACCGAGATTATACTTGGTCATTTATTTTATTGAAGAAAAATGATCCCCATACTACATATTAGTGAGTGGTAAAAGTAATGGGAATGACAATCGGGTTGAGTGGGGCCCCCTGTTTTTTATTTAAAGAACAGGGAATCTATAATCAAAGGTCTGCTCTTCACAACATTTGTGGACTTGTATCAGACAAAGGAGATTTCTGATGACCTCAAAAAAAGAGTTTTTTGATGCTCATCAGGCTGGAAAAATGTTCACAAAACCTCTCTAAAGAGTTTGGATTTCACCAGTCCACAGACAGATTGTGTACACATGGAGGAAATTCCAGACCATTGTTACCCTCCCCAGGAGTGGTCGACCAACAAAGATCACTCCAAGAGCAAGGAGTGTAATAGTTGGCAAGGTCACAAAGGACCCCAGGGTAACTTCTAAGAAACTGAAGGCCTCTCTCACATTGGCTAATGTTAATGTTCATGAGTCCACCATCAGAAGACACTGAAAGACACTGCCCTCCAAAAAGAACATTGCTGCTCATCTGTAGTTTGCAAAAGATCACGTAGACAAGCCAGAAGGCTACTGGAAGAATGTTTTGTGGACGGATGAGTCCAAAATAGAACTTTCTGGTTTAAAAGTATCATGGTTTGGGACCATTCTGCTGCATCTGGGCCAGGGTGGCTTGCCATCATTGATGGAACAATGAATTCTGAATTATATCACAGAATTCTAAAGGAAAATGTCAGAGGACATCTGTCCATGAACTGAATCACAAGAGATGCAGCATGACAACGACCCCAAGTCGTACTACCAAAGAATGGTTAAAGAAGAATAAAGTTAATGTTTTGGAATGGCCAAGTCAAAGCCCTGACCTTAATCCAATCCCGAAATGTTGTAGAAGTAATATTGTAATATTTTTGTCTCATTTGTTTAGCTGGGATCTCTTTAAATACTTTTAGGACTTGTGTGAAAATCGGATTATGTTTTAGGCCATGCAGAAATATAGAAAAATCTAAAGGGTTCACAAACTTTCAAGCACCACTGTAAATGACATAAATCTGTACTTAGAAGTAACTTTAAAGTATAACAATTGTCCAGAAGAAACTTAAAACTGTGCTATGGAACAAATGGTAAAGACAATCTTCAAAAGGAGTCAGTAAATAATCACAAGAAAAAGAAAGAGGACAACAATAAGCATACTGCTTTACCCTCTTTGATTTTCATGTATCCAAGATTTCAATCTGCAGGTGATTGTTTCAACCGGTCCACACCAGCAGTACAAATACACACATCAGTATCTCTTCAGAAGTGTACAAATACTTAAGTGATACATTCAGATCAACAGGTCCATCCACGAATACCAATCAGCGGTTACAGGTACCGCAAAAATAAATCATTCATTCCATCCCAGACAGCATTCAACATGTCCCACAGATTAAGAGGGTAACTACTTCAGTGAGATATAAGATTGTGATTGCCCTCTGAAACCTCAATCCTCAAATAAACCAGCGCTTTAAGCAACTGGCATTGTGAATAACCACTCTCCCTAAGTAAATATGAGCCACAGAGCTAATCACATCATCCTCCAGAAGGTCCACGTGCAAGATGAATATTATCCGCGTTATTAGATTTGCCAAAGAAAAAGAAAAATCAAAGGCTGAACAATTGAGGGATCCATTAGTAATTAAAATGACATTACCTTGCTCTCTCTTTGTCCATTTCTTGTGGCGGTGCCAAGACCATTATTTGATTGTTTCAAATGCCAGGGGATAAAACGCTTTTAATATACTTAGGCTCATTAATGTAAATCATATTCCGCTATGGATATCCAATAATTAAAAAGAATATTTCAACTTGTGTCATTTGTTTCTATTCTAAAGGTATCTTCATTAGATAGATACTTCTAGAAATGACAGGTCTTAAGGGCCATTGATTTTTCTTTATTCCCTGCTTCTGAAAATATTGTTAATGCTGACATTGAATGTTCATCAATCTAGATTATCGTGCTATTTAATATGTGGCCTGCTCCTCTGATCGTCTGTTATGCGTCTGATTGGATTAGGAGTGTATCAGATCTAAGGAAAGCTACAGCCTTTTTAGGGGAACAGGAGACATGAATAGGACATGACAGCTGGGAGTCATGCACAATCAAAAGCTAGCTGATGCTCTGCAAGGAAAAGTACACAGTTTAAATTGCTTGGAATTGCTATGCAACGTAAAAAAGTAGCTTGTTTCGAAATATGCTTATAGGAAGTGTGTATGATTCGTAGTTTTCTTGGTGCTTAGCTTACTTTATTTTCAAGCATGGTTACTCCAGTACATTAACATTTGCAGCAGTGGCCAAATGATGGAGCTGGGATTTAATTTTACATCCTTCAGATTAGTAGTCCAGAGCTTTAATCACAGTCACCCTAGGTAGAGTTGGTTTTGATTGCATGGAAAGACAAAATGATTCAAACATTTCTAGTCAGCAGTCACTGTGTAAGAATTACAAATCACTCCATATGTTTTCACAGTAAATTAATAGTGTTTGTACTCCACATGGAGGCATGCACTGCTCAACTAAACGTACATTTACATTTAGCAGACGCTCTTATCCTGCAACTGATACACTATTACAATCCATAAACACTGTATGGTGAGTTAATCTAAAGCTCTGATAAACTATCAAAACAAGCAAGTGTCACCATTTACCAATGGCAGCACCTTATTATTCAATGTCAAGTTACATCTGTAGCATAAAATGTATACGTTATTATACTATAAACTATGCAGTGCTGATCAGCTTCTTAAGTATTTGCAGAAGATGTGTAAAATGGGTCAGAAGTACTGCATCAAAAGTGGCAAAAAGGATTTATTCCATTTAAGATGGCAAAAAGACTTCAAAGAAAGTCACAGAATTTGAGACATTTTCAGGTCAGGGGACTTTAATGGCCAGCCAATCCACTCAAAACTGTGAATATGGAACAGCAGGTGAAATGTCAACATAGGCACCCACTAACTGTAGTTGAAATGAAAATAAGCCAGATTTACACATATAGCACTTTTTCCAATAGAGCATCGTCTCAGACCAGCTTTACAAGTATCTAGGTCCACAGCCCCAAGCCCCTAAATCTGATGAGGAAAAAACCCTGGGCCATCCAAGACTCAAACGCCACTTCCACGGTGGCTACAGTTCTACAGACTAATTTTAGAGAAACTATCCCCTGCAAAGCTCCTCTGAGAACTACATTAGTTCCAGGGCTTTTTATGATTTGCATTCATACTGCCAGTAGAAACGTTGTGCGATACTAAAGTGCATGTCTAGTCACTACATCTGGACCAACAACCGCATATGTACATCACTCAAAGTTTCCATGTGCTGAGAGAAGATCCTACCCTGAAGTAGGAGCTAAAAAAAAGTCCCTATACACACCGTTCTAAGAACTACAATCGTCCCCAGTTCCTTTGTTATGAATGTGACAAAGGGGACGCAATTCTAAGAACTATGAAAAAGTTTCTCCAGTGCGAAAGCATCTAATAAGAACTCCCTGGGCAGTCTAGATGTTACATATAAGAATTACATTAAATTAAAACAAAAAGTTAGAAGACTGCATAATTTAAACAGACAGAAGCTACATAGAATAAATACAACGGAGAATACAACAAGAGTAAATATAAAAAATACAATATAGAATATATAGTGGAAGAGTGGGCTGAAGGTAACAGCAAAAAGACACCAAGAAATCCTACCCTGACAATATTAGTGCTGTTAATATAGCAAGGGGAGGTATAACCAAGTATGAAGGAGAAAGGACACAAATCAATGGTTGTACATGGAATTTTCTGATGGTACGTACTCAAACTGTATAGACTCCCTGTTTTGGCATGGGTTTACTCCAGGAGCTCCGGTTCCTCTCAAAGTCCAAAGACATGCATTAGGATAAGTGATTACGCTAAACTGGCCCAATCTATGTATGACTAATTTTGCTATTACCTTAGGTCTGTCATTAAAAAGCCATTGATGCTGAAAGCAACTTTAAATAAACCAAATTAACTTGACAAAATATGGTATACCTCCTGGCACAAGATCATTTTATTTTTTTCACACTGCACTTCATTTCCCAAAGATGTCTCATCCCATACAATAGATACTTGGGTGACATATAGTCAGTGAGCATGGTGTCACATACTGTGCAAAATGTTATATGTAACCAATCAGCAACAGACAGGAGCTAGCTCTGCCCTACAAGCACAGTTTGTTTCTTCCTCTGCTGATAGTGACCTCTGGTGCTGGAGAGGGCCTCAGTATCCAGACAGCAAAGATTCTGGCTTTTAAATCTTAAACTAGAAGCCCAAGGTGCCAGTCAACTGTAGTACTGGCGATAAAAGTGGCCCTGGACAATGTCCACTGGAGGTGTGGAAATGTCTCCTGTACAGATTGATTAACCATCTGTCTGGCACTATCTTGACAGGTCGTAGACTAAGCAGGTCACACAACCACAAGAAGAGTCTTTGATTCAGATGATATGTCCTCTCCACTGAGCTCCTGAGGCCTTGCAATGACATACTGTCGACCGCTGGTTGTCCAATCAGATACAGTTTTATAGCAGTGGCCCACAATAAAATATATTGCTGTGAGACATCTTAATGCCATACATCAGTCTGTTTGGGGAGGAACTGATCAGTGTTCGTCATTTTGCGACCCTCTCTCTAACATCTCACACAAGCCCATTCAATAATAATACAACAAGATACAGACAGTGGTTTTACCAAACATTATTTTTATGTGGTTGTGTGGTATATGGCTATGGTCAGTCAACACATTGATTGTCAAGCTACACAGTCTGTTCAAATCAAGCTTCGCCACTGATTGTAAGCTGTCCCCTTTCTGAAAGCCACATTTTATTTTTCCAAACTTTAAAGTGTTGGCTGAGAAAAGGTATCATTCTGGGAGCAAAGCTGGTCTCCGTTTTCCACAGATACTGTCAGAGGCGTTTCGGGGCACAAACAGTGAGCACAGATCCGTGAAGCTTTATAGGCAATGGAGAAAAAGCCTGCTCGCTTTCCCTCATCTCCGCTAAGTCCCGGCTCCGGACGGTATTTGTGGCGTCTTTGTCTTTATGTAAAAGCGGATGGCTGCCAATGATGTGTTATGTAAAGTTGGCCAGGCTTGATTGAAGCGGCGGAATATCCTCCATGCTAGCTTAGTTATACTTCAGTGCATCGAAAGAGGGAGAAAGACAGGGCATAGAGAGGCTACCAGAAGTTGGTAGAAAGGTTTTTCTGATAGAAATTATGTCACGGAAGAGGTTTGTGTAATAAAAGCGATAAATAAAAAGAAGCACGCAGATGTTCTTTAAGTTAGTTTGGAACATCAATGGTAGCCGTTCCCAGCCTTTCAGGGAATAAAGCGAGTGTACAGCCAGTGAGGCTGCCGGAAAATCCAGCAAATATATGATTGAGCAATAAAAGCCAATGTTTTAGAAACTCCTTTTATGTTAAACCTTTCTACTACAAAAAATGGATGATTACAATATTGAATGAATTTGCTTTCTCATTGTTAACCTTTAGAACATTTAAAAGTAGTTTAACTCCATAATTTGTTGCCTTACATGGAGATTTAAATAACAGAATTTTTTATTATGAACTTTTACAACTAACGCCCAACACAAGAGACAATAGTGTTGGGAATACAATTTTAGAAGCAACTGTAGGTCAAGTTTGATCCTGAGCTCCACTTACTGTCTCTACATACCGTCTGTGTTGAAATGTGTTGGCTTCCCATCTTCCCACATTCATGTAGGTAGACTGACTATTTTAAGTTTGAAAGTTTGTGAACCCTTTCAAAATTTTAGATTTCTGTACAAATTTGAACTAAAACAATCCCATTTTCACACAAGTCTGACATGTAGATAAAGAGAACCCAATTAAAAAGAAATTAAGAGAAAATATTATACTTGGTCATTTATTATCTGACAAAAATGATCCAATATTAGATATTTACACATCACATTCTCTCAAGATTCACTTCAGGGATAGATGTACTTTTTTCTTTAATATATGTCTTTAATATAATTCATAGGGCCGGCACAGGAGTTTGCATGTCCTTCCCGTGTCCGTGTGGGTTTACTCCAAGTACTCCGGTCTCCTCCAACCGTCCAAAGACACGTGTATTAGGTTAACTGGTGTCTTTAAAGTGCCCCTAGTGTGTGTGTGCACCCTACGATGGTTTGGCGGCCTGTCTATGGTTATTCCTGCCTTCTGCCATAACTTATTATTCCATAAGAGATGGCAAGCCAAACTGGCCCAGATGCAGCAAAAAAGGCCCAAATCAGGATGCAGATGGGATAAGGCGTTTTCCTTTCTGTGGACATGAGGCCTCTCATTTAAACCAAAAAGTTCTATTTTGGTTTCAGCAGTCCCCCAGATTTTCCAAATAGCCTTCTAGCTTGTCCATTTGCCATGTGACAGGCAGCAAAGTTCTTTTTTTGAGAGTAGTGGTTCTCTCCTTGCAACCTTACCATGTACAACCAATGACAGAGAGGTGCTCAGTTGTTTAGAAGTTACCCTGGGTCTCTCTGTGACTACTCAATAAACAGAGTATTTAAGGCTTGTGTTTAAACTCTCAAATACCATCTCCTCAATTTTATGATACACGAGGTCCCAGAATAAGCCAGATACACTCTGATGAAAAGAACAAGCAAGGTACAGAGGAGCTTTTATTAGACCCAATGCAACAGACAGACCACAAATGGCCAAGCTCTTCACATTTATCCAAGACAAAACATTCACTCTGCAAGTTGAGCAAAATCACAGGAATGCAATTAGGTCTTTAAGATTAAATAGTTGAATCTAGCTGCAGGAGTATAACATCCAATCTAATTATAGAAGCATTTAATGAGGAAACAATTAACTGAAGACAGCCACACACAAGCACAGTATTGTGGCCGAAGCCTGGGCATGCCGTATGCTGTCTAGGGAAGGTTTTGTGTTTGATACAAGTCCACATGGAAAGCATTAGATTCCTAAATATGGTTATGTTTACAGCTGTAGAAGTGTTTTCCCTATTCAGCAAATAAGAAACCACCCTTCTCGTGGTGGTTTCTTGTTTGCTGAATATGGAACACACTTTTATCTCAGCCAGGGCACTTGTGAATGGAATACATTCATCTCAGGTCCTCCTCTCTCGTTCCTTCACTGTCAGGTGTCTTTCAGCAAGAGAAACATTAAATCTGTTGTGTGTAATCTGATCAACTTTGACGCAACTTGGATAAACTAAAGTACCACAGTCACATTTCTTTGTTTCCCAAATTGTTCCCCCATGTTGTAGTCTTCTGTACATAAGATTACACCAATCCCTTCTTCTCCAACATTGTAATTGGTTACTCCTCCTGTCAAGTAATGAATCCACCAATTTCTTGGGGTTCTGTCAATTTTAGCCCACTGTTCCACAGGATGCACGATTCAGTAACAGGTTTGTGGGAACCAATGTTGGTTCCAGTCAAACAGACAAACTGTATCTATGCCCTCACTTCAATGTTCCACACCAACAAATGCTTTTCTGTGCACACGTTTTGGCCACACTCACAGTCTCCAAACATACTACTTAAATGCCATCCGTGAGACTTCACCGCAAATGCTTCAACAAAGGGCTTTAAACAGCATGTGAACAAGGAACTGCAAGACAGGTGAGAAGAATCAATAATCAAAAAGTGAGAAAGCCTGAAGAAGAAACACTGGTTTCTGATTTCAGCTCCGTGTGTTCAAACCTTCAGTTTTGTTTTCTGCCAAGAACTTTAATGCGATTAATCATTTTGATGGGTTTGATGTACAGTGATTTTGTTGAATAAAAGTGTTTCTAAGTTATTAACTGTCTTGGATGGCTGTAATTCTGCCATATGAAATGTGATCATACAATTTTGACATCCTTCTTCCAATCCATTATACACAACACTCTCTCTATTAGTACTGGTCTTGACCAACAGCTCACCATACAGTTTTTTGTCTCTTTAACATTGAAATAGAAGGGAAATATATGTACATACATTTTAATGTCTAACCCATTACTTGTCTTTGATTTGAATTAAATGGGGGAAAGGCACTAAAAACCTGATGACACAAACAATACAGAAAAATGTGGTTAACGGTTATTAACATCATAACATGTTAACACATTACAATACAAATATATTTTTTATATAACATCCAGTCTGGCCAAACATTATAAAATGCAATTAATCATCTCATGCTTTTACTGGCATTCTTCATAAACACTTTCTCATGATGTCTTTTGTCTTGCTCAGAAATGACCTCCCTACATAACCTTGAACACAGTGTATTAATTTCCTTGACAAAAATCAATTTAAGAGGGTTTGGGCGAGAGAAAAGAAGAGCTCATTATGGGTCTTGAAGATGCTATCCTCCCCTATTAGGAGCAACCAGTTCATTTACAAGCTCTGCTTTGCTGTTGTTAGGACAGGGTGCATGACAAAGCCATTGCTCATTTATCTCACTCGGGTTAAGAGCCACTTAGAATTAATTGTCCGGTGAATGTTTAATACTGTTAGAAAATGAGAAGCAATAACCATTCCAGTGATTTGCATTTACAGCATTTCCAGCATTTCCAGCATTTCCAGCATTTCCAGCATTTCCAGCATTTAGCAGACGCCCTTATCCAGAGCGACTTACAATTGATACAGTCTTACAATCCAAGCAATTGTGGGTTAAGGGTCTTTGCTGCATGTTTATCTTTAATCAACAACACTGGGAACATATACAAAGCTATGTTTCTAGTTTTTTTAAACGTATGAAACTTAAAAACTCAAGCAATGTGGCCATTTCCTTTCTACTCTGATCTATCTTGTAACCAGAATACTAAGTCTAGCCAAGATGAGCAGGATTCAGTCTGCCATGTGTATGAGAGGGTACATTTTTCTAGCAAAGCACCAACTTAATATGTTAGGAAAAACTACCAGTATGCCTGAAAGCACAGGGTATTCACGTCATAGTGCAGCATGAAGGGAGCTTATCAGGTCTAAAAGTATGCCTAATATAAGATATAATACAAGATAGATGAGCACACACATGAAATCTCCAGTGAAGAGATCAGCTCAGAAATCTGGCATAGTACGTCTGCATAAATAATCATATTTTAATCATAATTACAATTCAATGGAATAAAACGTATAAGACCGTATACTGGTGAGTTAGCAGAGTGGAAATCATTAAATATTTCTTGGGGCATAATTGAGGTTTAGATTTGTCACTTTAAAAATCAGATTCATTTATGTGACAAATTTGAGCAGTTACTTTAGGAAAAAAACAAACAAAAAAAACCCCCACAAAAAATGTCACTCCTCTCAAAGCTTCTAGAACTTTCTACTGGCTCTGCCCACACAGCTTTCAGACCCATGTTAACCTTACACAGTGTACTGGGTCCACCCCAAAACACCCTGACCATAGTTTTAAAACTTGGTTCCTATATAGAGTATTTTTTTGTGCCACATCAAATCATACAGAACTTTCTTCTCTTATTCTTCCCTATCCCTTACTTGCAGAGTCCACATGCACTATTATCTTAGGGTCTTCCCTTACAGAGCAGTCCTGTTCTGCCAAAACACTCTTCTTAAAACGTTCTTCTTTTAAACAGTGCGCTGGCTTCACCCGGACACTCCTCACAGCTGGCCAATGAATCAGTCTTTCGCTACCAAAGATACCAAGTAATATATAGATATCTTATCCAGAGGGACTTACAATTGGTAGAATCTTACAATCCAAGCAATTGTGGGTTTAGGGTCTTGCTCAAGCAACCAACAGTGGCAGCTTGGCAGAGGTGGGATTTGAACCCTGGACCTTCTGGTCTAGAGTCCAGTACCTTAACCGCTAGGCTACCACAGTCCATATATATAAACCAATATATACTAAGTGCCCTTAGTATGTGTGGGTGTATGAGTGTGTGTGCCCTATGAAATATTGGTGTCTGTCTAGGGTTGTTCCTGCCTTGAGCCCTGTGCCTCCAGCAAGGCATTGTCTTTCCCGTGACTGTGGCCAGGATTATGCAAATAGAAAAAATGAATGACGAAATGAATGAATGAGTGAATGAATAATTGATTACAAAATTGGTTGGCTGGTGAGTTGTAATCCTGGAAACAGTTTTTATCTTCTCATAAATGACCACACAGTCACTGAATGTTCCCTCAGCATCTCTTCTTTTTCAGTCACTTAGTAGTCCCAGTTTATGAGCTGCAAGTTCTAATGCAGGAAGAAAACAAATCTCTGCGGAGTATCTCAAAATGGCATTAATCGACCACTATTTCAAAACGTACTCAAATTTGTAAAGTTTAGCATATTAAGTAACCTCTTGTATATCCTCTTTTATATACAAGCCTAACACAAATTCTTGCAATGACACAGAAGCTTCTTGTTAAGCCAGAAAGAGAAAGGCAGTTACAAAACAGCAGGCAGAAGGCAAGCAAGCAATAAGGTCAAGTATATGTTTAAAATCTGAAGCACAATACCTGCTAATTCAATTAAGTACCTGTCATGAGGAGTGCCTGTGGATGTGGGTTGATGTAAATGCACAGACAGTTGGGTAAACAATGCAGAAGCATTAGAATAAGGTGATTGGATAAGGGAGGAAAGTAAAGGCCCAAAGCAGTACACACTAGCCCTGCCAAGTCCATTATAGGTATTGAAGGCATTCCACATTCCAACATCCTGATGCCAGCACAGAAGGTGGTGGTAGTGGTCAGGGTGCAGTATTCATCCCTAAAATGCTTAACCTTGGGGCACCACGTACAGCTTTAGTAATATAATAAAATGCCACACTGGAGACAGAACGGGCAGCACTAATCAGTTCACTTCTTCCCCACTTAAGCAAATGCATATATTTGAAAGATACACAAGATGTAATATCTCAGATGAAAAGAAGACCAATGGATGGAGATGAGCGTAGAGATTGTTCAACCTTATAAAGTAGTCCTAGCTACAGTGTGCGGCTTCCTTCATTAATTAAACATGAATTGTGTTTATATTTAGCACTTAATAGATCCACTCTACTAATGTAAACAGATTATGGGTCTATTCTGATAATTAAATGTGAAAGATTGCAATATATCCAAAAAAATGCTTAAGTATCAAACTTTGAATACAGCATAATTATTAAAAATATATATATGCAATACATGCACTCGCACAAATTTGTTCTGCTTATAGACTCTGTGCTCTTAACAACAACTAACTACATGTTCTGTTTTCTCTTCAAGCTCTTGATCTGGTATCTGTTCCAGCCCACACACTGTACCACTCAAACTGTTCTTCCGTCATCAGTTTCAGTCCTCACGCTGTTACTAAGAGCACATCAAAGAGCAGTAAGTCCCTCCCTCCTCCCTTTGACTGAGCATACCATGCCAACAAAACTTTCCCGCTGAGGACACAAGATCCAGGATACAGTACTGGACTAAATAATGCTGATACAGAAATTCTCTGTGTTATTTTATACAATATTTTATTTTTATGCACTATTGTCTCATATCCCATAGTTTCGTTATATTTTATTAAACTCCCCATAATATTGTATTCTACATTTGCATTTACGTTTACAGCATTTAGCAGACGCCTTTATCCAGAGCGACTTACAATTGATACAGTCTTACAATCCAAGCAATTGTGGATTAAGGGTCTCGCTCAAGGACCCAATAGTGGCAGCTTGGCAGATCTGGGATTTGAACCCTGGACCTTTTGGTCCAGAGTCCAGTACCTTAACCACTAGGTCCCTGTGTTCTGTGTATTCTGTGTAATTTATCTTAAATATTATAGCTTATTTAAATATGTTCTCTCTTTTAAATTTTATTTAGATTATGTTTATTTAAACAATTACCCTAAAATTATCATTTAGGTAACTTAGTTTAACTCTTAAGTTTTTTATCAAGGCTGCCCAACTAGGATGGGTCCCATTTTGAGTCTTGGTCCTCCCAAGGTTACTTCCTTATAATGTTTCCGGAGTTTTTCCCTTGACACTGTTGCCCTAGGCTTGTTCAGTTATGGCTTTGGGCCTACATAATAGAAAATAGTAAAGCTGCTTGGATACAATGTTCCATTGTAAAGATCTTTGTAAAAAAGACTTAGATTTTTCTTGCCCCCCAACCAATTTGAACAACTGTGATTTCAACATTGTCCAAAACAATCGGACAATAATTATAACTTTAGTCATAGTTAACAGCCCCATTTTACACAGATTCAAAGCATGGTCGATGTAAGCATACAGAGTAATGGCTGTTGAAATCCTAGTTCACGTCTATATCATTTGAAACAATCACAAATTGTCTGTTACATACATTAAGTAATAGAACCCAATATTTCCCGAGACAAAATCAGCTCTGGCAGTGTTTCTGAGGGAAATATATTTGAGGTGACCATCTCTGGATATAATCAGTGTCTGTCGATCTGGATCAGG
>JAJAGP010005172.1:0-36690 GCA_025084515.1 Ancistrus triradiatus
AATGTTAGAACTTGGCTCACTGCAGGACATGAGCCAGGGTAGAGATGAGCATTGGGGATCTCAATGACTGGTGATCAGACAATGTCCCACTCATCCAGTGACCAATCCTGATATAAATCCTGACCACATCGCTGATGCAGGAGATGGAAGAGCAGTGAGAGACACATTCTGCTACCATCATTTCTGATTAGCCTATCACCTCCCCAGTGTCAAATAAAAACAATATGTCTGCCTTTTTATGAAGTCTTCTTTATATCCTGCAAGTACAAATGCAGTACAGAGGTTAATATCTTGTTCTTCAAACAAGTTAAATCATCCACCTGTGGGCACCTCATCCACCTTTAACTGATGTTCCAGCAGTTGTATTTCCATTATTGTTTTTTATATATGCAGACTTATCTTTCTAAATAAACTTTTTCAGTTTGTTTCTAAAAATACACCTTCTATGGGGAGCTACAGGAACACAAAAAATGGCACTGAATATCACAGTGCCAGGTCTAAGTCATGGGTCAATTCTGAATCACATCTTACTGAGGTACATTGTGCTGTGGAGGTGGATGGACCTTCTTCCCCATTGTAATTTCCAGCATCACTCTGTATGATCAATGGTTAGATGTTATTTTTAAGGTGTAAACCTCAGTAGGCCTCTCTGTATCTTCCCTCTCTATGGCAGCTGACAAGGCTTCCTCATTACCTTCCTGCAATACAAATGAACAACTATCTATGGAGTATTGAAAGTACTTACACCTGCATGGAGGTCTGTTATGGTTCCACCAGATTACACCAACAGTAACTGGTAGAGAATGGAGAAGACTAGACAGTTAATTTATAATTTTAACTAATTTTACTAATATTTCTAATTTTAAAAAGACAATGTACCTAACTGGACTTCTGTTTCTACAACAGTGTGCATCACAGTTTTTCAAATATGTAACTCTGAGTCACCATGAAATATGAAGAATCTGGAAAGGTAACAGCAGTCAATTACAAAGAATTGTACTGCTACAAGGAATATCTGTGTGCCAAGTTGTGTCTAGTAATGGATGGGTGGCATCACTGATCCCACAGTGGCAAAGTGATGAATGTACATAAGTTTATATCCTTAATTTGAATGACTACCCTCTTATGTAGGCCAATGGGTCCTGGGGGGTGGCTGGGTCAGATGAGCTTCCTCCAGGGATGCCTTCAGCAACAGTGTTTTGAATGAGGGCCATCTCTTCAGCCTCTATAAGAGGTGGTGGACGACCCCACCTGTTTTTTGGCCCTCACCCTTTTTCTGTTGGTCAAATTTGAACACATCCAACATTGAACAAATTGAGAAACTTATATGTATAAAGGCATGTAGGTGTTGCTTTCAAATAGATAATGTGAAATACTGTTGGAATGGCTGAACAACTTACTTTTTTCTTTCTTATGAAATTTCACTAGCTACTTACATATGTGACATTACCACTGCATATTATTTAATTAGGTAGGGTAGCTAAACAACATCATATTTACATTTACAGCATTTAGCAGACGCCCTTATCCAGAACGACTTACAATGCATATAATCTTACAATCCAAGCAACTGTGGGTTAAGGACCCTCAAGGTATGCTCAAGGCAGCTTGGCAGAGGTGGGATTTGAACCCCGGACCTTCTGGTCCAGAGTCCAGTTCCTTAACCGCTAAACTACCACAGATGACGATTGCATGTAATGATATTATACTTTACCTGTTTGAACTATATTTTGTGTTTTATCTTCAGTTCCTGATAAGTAGCTGCCTTTTGTGCTTGTTGGGTTGCACCTGCATCAATATTAACAAGCTCACACACATAAAATAAAATAAGTAGAACACTCAGAATAAAACTTTTTTTCAGTTATTACTCACACCATTGACTCGGGCAGCATTTCTTTTGTTTTGCCACGCCAGCTCATGTAATTTTGTTACTGTATTATTTTTTTCATAAATGTATGCTCATATTATGCATACGCATCTATTTCTAACTCCACTGGGTTGAAGTGCGAGGATTGAGCCCGGTTTTTTTCTCCCGTTGTCGTGCTGATCCGTGTTATCTGTGTTCCATTGATGAGGGCTTTGTATCTCCTCGTGCACGAGCTTTACTCAGGGTTAAAGTAACTTGGAGTTGACCGAACTAACTGTTCTCCCCTGTTCTGAAACCGAAAACTCTGAGTTGGACAGTTCAGGATTGGTCAACCCTGAGTTCAGATTTGAACTCAGGGATTGTTAAACCTGCTTTCTGAAAACCCCCCCTGCAATGTAAAACCAAAATATTACATCACAAAAAGCCAAGCACAGCACCAGTAATCAATTCCAAGAGTTCAGAAACAGAATCAGAGAACATGTGGAGGTGTAACATTAAAACCTTAAAACCACCTGGTCAGAGCATTACACAGAGCATCACACTCCCTTCACTGGCTTATCTTCTTCCCAACAGTGCATCCCAGGGCCATCACTTCCCCCAGATCAACAGTGCATATGTATCCATGTAATGGAAAAGAAATTCGGACCAGACAACATTTTTCCATTGCCCCAAGATTCTTCAGTTCTGAAACATAGGTCATAGTTTTTACTCCTGAACATTTCTCCCACATCCACCATGTTAACTACAAGAACTGACTGTTCATTTCTAGTCTAGTTTATCCCAGTTTAGCCCATGTGCTGTTGTAAACAGAAAGTCAGTGTTATTCATTATTAGTCTATCTGTGAAATTAATGTTTTGGTTTATCTGTGTTTGCTGGTCATAAAATTATTTCAAGCTAAGAGGTGTTGTACTATCTGCCCTGTCCAACATTTTAGCAGTTCCTCAAGTGAAACGAGGTTCACTGTGAATTACTAACAAACATAACATACATTACTAAGAGTAGACTCAAAGTTACTTTGAAGCACAGTTCTGTAAAACCCTGTCAAGTTGTGTTATGAAACTTCTTCAGCATAAAAGCTATTAGAATACTAGAATCTAAAACTAAAATAGTACATATCACAGCAGAGCACAGCAGACTGTCTACATGAATTATCCCATTAAATGTGTAATATGAAAGTAATTCATTCACAATTCATATAAAGTATTTGTAAAGTATAAGCACCCACTATTGCTCTCTGTGGCTTGATAGTCTAAGAGTAGGTTTCTCACGTCGGGTGTGAGAGGTCCTGCATTCAAATCCTAGATTCAAGGATTCAAGCCCAGCTGTTAGCTTTTTGTTCACTGCCTTGATGTGTAGTCTATGTGATACAAACATAGCTTTTCACCTTCTATGTTTTTGTGGAACTACCTACTAGTGGAACTCCGTTACAAGCCTGACTCTGGAGTTCTCCCATGATCTAGCAGTACGTAGCACCAGAAAACTTTCAACACTCTTATCCTGCCTATGCTTGCAAGAGACATCACGTGTAACTTTTGATGCCTAGGAAAAATGAAAGTGTTTCCCACTACATAGCTACATAAAACATCAATCTTAATTTCAAACCAGATAAATGGATGTATAAAACATAGCGGATTCCTCTGCACTGTCAGGCTGTAAAATAGAAGCAGTGAATGTACAAGTACTGGAAGTCTCATGAGGTGTCCTTCGTTTGTTGATATAGGGGTATGACTCTCATTTGCTCTGTGTGACAATAAATGATGTCATTTGTCTATTAACCAAAAGGTTTGTGGTTCCAGTAAACAAAAGGCATATCACAGCCAAATCAGTAGCAGATGAAATAATTCCTACTCTGGAAATCACAATCACAATGTTTCAAATGATTTGCAATGCTTGCACAAAAAGTAAGAGAAATAAAATGTTACATCCTTACATCACTTGATTATCACTATCACTAGCCAGGCTGAGAGTTGGGTTTTTGAATCAGAAGTAAACCAGAAGTAAACCACTGTACACACACAGAGAGGTCACTGTTTGCTGATTTAGTGCAAATTTAAGAGCCATGGGAGAGAAGAGTTACATCTTCCAACAATTTGACTCAGTTTACAGGGGGTGTAGCTCAGAGGTAGAGCATCTGACTGCAGCTGAAGTGATTCCTGGTTCAATTCCAGATGCCCCTCTAACTCCATTACTGGAAAACAATAGAACATTTATGTTGTCTTTGTCTGTAACTGTGCTTACTCAGATGTTATAGTACATGACTGTCTTCCTGTGGTTTAGTGTTACTAGTGATAAATAATGCTGTTAACAGGGACATAATGATATTAGCAAGGACTCTTTACTGACATTATTGAAACTGTGTCTGTTACCCGCATCTGCGCTAAACGTAAACGCTCTCAAAAAGTCTGTTTTAATAACCTCATTAGTATAAACACAGATAGCTGCAAAAGAAATAACAACATTAGACTAAAGCTAGGATTACTTAAACATTAGATCACTTACAAACAAGCAGTGATTGTAAATGAAATGATCACTGATAAACGCTTACACGCTCTCTGTCTCACCGAAATTTGGATTAGACCTGATGAATATTTAGCCTTAAATAAAGCCTCACCTCCTGGATACAGTCATGCAAATTGCCCTCGTCCTAATGGTCTGGGGGGAGGCATAGCCACAATTTTTGACAAAGAGCTAAGTGTTACAACTAAATCCCATTACAAGGCTAATTCTTTTGAAATACTGATGCTTAATGTGACTGATCCATCGTTATGGAAGTCAAAACCACACTCTTTTCAGCTTATCACTATTTACCACCCTCCTGGTCCCTATTCAGAATTTCTTCAGGAATTTGCTAACTTTCTTTCCTGCTTACTACTGTCAACAGATAAGGCTTTAATTGTAGGTTATTTCAATATTCACTTCGACAATGAGCAGGATCCACTTAAAATTGCTTTCGAGTCAATCTTAGAATTCATGGGTATCACTCAGAATGTGATGGGACCAACCCACTGCTGTAATCATACTTTAGATCTAATATTAACATTTGGTATCAATATAGATAACCTTGATGTTTTCCCGCAAAGTGATTCGATTTCAGATCACTATCTTTTAGTATTTGAGCTATCTATAATAAATAAAATCCTTCTGCCTCGTTATCACACCAAGCGAACTATCACATCTGCTACTCCAGCTGCATTTATTAAAAAACAGACTTGAAATTTAATACACCTACGGAGATCAATCATCTTGAGTGTGTAAATGGCCAATTAGAATGTGTGCTTCGCCCAACCCTGGACACGATTGCTCCTGCTTGGGGCAAACACATTAGGAAAAAAAGGCTAGCACCATGGTATAATGACCACACTCGTACTTTAAAGCAAAGAACACGGCATCTAGAGCGCAAGTGGAGACATAGTAAATTGGAGGTGTTTAAGATTGCTTGGAGGGACAGCATGCCCTTACTAAAGGTAAAGCTGCATACTTCTCTTCAATCATAGAGAAAACTAAAAATAATGCAAGATTTCTCTTTAAAACAGTCTCCAAATTAACAAAAAACCCTACAGAAAGTGATTCTCCCATTCTGTGTAATTTTAACAGTAATGATTTCAAGACTTTCTTTAATGATAAGATAGAAAACATTAGGCATCAAACTCAATGCTCATCACATCACCAAACTATTCAGAAACCTTCCAGATGCAGCACTAGTGAAGACATCTGTTTAATGATCTGTAAATCAAGACTAGAATCTTTTACCCCAATTACTAATACTGAACTATCCGCACTGATCAGCTCGTCTAAGTCATCAACATGTTTATTAGATCCAATTCCTACACGTTTACTCAAACAAGTAATACCTAGTATTATAGAGCCACTGTTAGTTATTGTAAATTCATCCCTTACCTTTGGTTATGTCCCCAAATCCTTTAACTCTGCTGTTATCAAGCCACTGATTAAAAAAGCCAGTCTTGACCCTTGTGTGATATCTAATTATAGACCAATTTCAAATCTACCGTTTCTGTCTAAAATCTTAGAAAAAGCCGTCTATCAGCAGCTCTGTAGTCACCTCCAAAGGAATGATATTTATGAAACATTTCAGTCTGGCTTCAGGCCCCATCATAGTACTGAAACAGCACTAATTAGGGTACTAAATGACTTGTTAATGTCCTCAGATAAGGGATGTGTTTCTTTTCTTGTTCTGTTAGATTTAAGTGCAGCATTTGACACTATAGATCATGATGTTTTACTAAACAGACTAGAAAATACTTTTGGTGTTAAGGGATTAGCACTTTCTTGGTTTAACCTACTTAACCGACCGGTACCAGTTTGTTCATATAAATAATCTACGCTTTAAGCTCTCAAAAGTGAAGTATGGCGTGCCTCAGGGGTCAGTGCTTGGCCCGCTTTTATTCTCTCTGTACATGCTGCCACTAGACTCAGTTATTCGTAAACATGGCATTAGTTTCCACTGCTATGCAGATGATACACAGCTGTACATATCAGCCAAACCTAATGACAGCCTTACAATCAACAAAATTGAGGCCTCTGTAAAGGAAATAAAAGATTGGATGTTATTTATTTTTCTCTTAATTAACTCAGATAAAACTGAGGTTCTATTAGTGGGACCCAAGGCTGTGAGAGACAGGTTGGCTACATCTGTCCTAAATCTAGATTGGCTCTCCAGTATTGTCCAGTCCATATGTAAAAAACTTAGGGGTCACATTTGATTCAGATCTCTCCTTTGATGCGCATATTAGCAGCATCACTCAAATTGCTTTCTTCCAGTTACGTAATATCGCAAAACTTAGAAATATCCTCTCTTTTAATGATGCAGAGAAACTTGTTCATGCGTTTATAACTTCAAGGTTGGATTACTGTAACGCCTTACTTACTGGATGCTCTAGTAAATCTATAAATAAACTTCAGTTAGTTCAGAATGCAGCTGCCCGAGTGCCAACACAAACTACAAAATTTGATCATATCACTCCTGTTCTACCATCACTACACTGGTTACCAGTTAAATTCCGCATTGATTACAAAATGCTTCTTATAACTTATAAAGCTCTACATGGCCTGGCCCCACATTATCTGAGTGAACTCTTAGAGTTTTACAATCCAGCTCGTCTACTTCGTTCGCAGGGTGCAGGGTCTTTTAGTTCCTAGAATAAAAAAAATCATAGCAGGGGGAATGACTTTCTCATACATGGCCCCCCAACTATGGAATAAACTACCCACTTTCATTCGAGACTCAGACACTCTCCAAATGTTTAAGTCTAGGCTAAAGACATACTTATTTACACAGGCTTTTGGTTAGACTTAGCCTGGGATGACTCGGGTCACTGGGGCCGGCGTCTGGAGTCATGTTTGGCCTGCCGGCCTGCCTTGTCCGTTAGCCAGGAGTGTCGGGTCTGGCTGAACTGGGCTTCGGTCCTCGTGATCGTGACTCGTGCATCCTTGCCTTAGACTAAGGGCAGAGCTGGGGGTTCATAGTCAAAGAGTCTTATGGTCATCAGAGACATTGGGTTGCTGTCTTCTGCCTCCCGTGGGGTTGCCGATGTCTCATGTGATCCCTCTTGGCTGTGTTTTCCTTCCAGTTCTCCTCTTTCTAGCTTTCTAGCTATGCTGCTATAGCTAATGCTGCCGGGGTCTCAGCTACACTTGGCTCAGTGATTGACATGGGCATCAGTGAGTTAATAGACACTGTGCTCTTAATCAATAACTAATTACATTTTCTGGTTTTCTCTCCGAGCTGTGTTCCGGCAGTTCCGGCCCCACACATGATGTACATCTGATGGAGCTCCACACTGTGCATAATTCACATTTTATTCGACCATGACTCCATGACTTTAGTTTCGCTCTTAGATTTATCATTATCATCATACCCGGGCCACTTAATGTCGATGTGCATACTTCACATTCTATTCGAACTTTGGACTCCATGACTTTAGTTCGCTCTTAGATTTATCATCATACCCCGGCAACTTAATGTCGATGTGCATACTTCACATTCTATTCGAACTTTGACTCCATGACTTTAGTTCGCTCTTAGATTTATCATCTACGCCGCCCAAGGAGGTTGGGTCCCTTTTTGAGTCTTGGTCCTCCCAAGGTTTTCTTCCTAGAACTAGGGAAGTTTTTCCTTGCCACTGTCGCCCTAGGCTCGCTCAATTTGGGATTGGACGTAGTTATTAGGAGATAATCTAAACTTGTAAAGTTGCTTTGAGACAATGCTCCATTGTAAAAAGCGCTATATAAATAAATCTGACTTGACTTGACTTGACTCTTAGAATTATTAGAATGTAATGTTTTTAATTTAGCACTCAGATGATTTTTCTTGAGTTTGTGTTATTTTCCTGTTCTTTGTATAATTTAGTTTTAATTAGTTTCTAATCAACATGATACAAAATCATTCATAATTTGATTAAGAAGCAAATTGATTTAGAGTGATCTTTTCATAACAGAGGTACGAGTAAGTATGTTTTAAAGCCTTTAACACTTAACACTTTCTCAAGGTCACAGATTACAGAAGTCCAGAGAGAGAGAATTATTGTGGAGTATGAGAACAATCTGGCATTCAAATGCAAGTTTTAGAAGGGCACTACAATTTTCAGTATAGATAGCTGATTGAGCTTCATATACTGATAGCTCAGAAGTGCAGGTGGCGTGGCCGCAGTTCAATGAGCACGTGTACTGAAGTTTGGACTCCAAACCTTTCAGCTATCAATTAACAAGTTTACAAAAGGTTACTGGGTAAACTACTACCAACATTAAGATATCAAATGTCATGCAGGACAACTAAAAAGTGCCCGATAAATATATGTTTATATTTAGATATAAATGTTAAAAATTGCAGATGTCAGGACCGAATAGGTGAGACTAAGCTAAAAATGAACTATTGCACCATTCAATAACCAAACATGTCTGTGTAACTGATTCTTCTAAAAGTAAATATAACTAAATCATATTAATAACAAATTCAACAATTATTACCTCAGTTCATCCACAGCATCCACGTACATCCACCGAATGATAACTTCACCTTAAACCGTCCAAACTACTCACCACATTCTATGTAACTTGTTTAAACAGTACCAACACCATAGTGCACTACTTAAACATAGAGCGTGTGGTTAGGGACATATTCCTCTCTTTTGGCACTGTACATGTAGAATTTAACTCTATAGTTGGCCCCACCTTATGGAGGATGATGGAAAACGTGGCATTAAAATACAATTTTCCCATGTCTTATTCAAATGGCCTATTTCATTCAGAAAGGATTTTAATCTCTTTTAAAGTTTTATGTAATTAATTAACGAGTTTGGTTTCCCCAATGTGCAGTTCCTGGCAATCCTTTGATTGCGAAACAGATGGCACATCATTACACACATAAGTACCATTACCATTAAATTCTATATATAAATAAGCAGAAGTGCTGAATCTAGACAAATAAGAACCGGATCTTTGTCTGGTAAGGATCCGCCTCAAATTAAGCACTGACTAGTATATTGTAGATTTTTTTCATACAGCCTACATGGAATTTGGTGTCAAGCTGCTTCCTTTATTACCTGTAAAATCACTATGGACTCAAAAATAAAATATGTCTATCTGAATGCACTTGATTGATTTCCGCTTCAGAATAGTTTTTTCTTTGCTTTTTCTGAGATATTTTGGAGGAATTTCGCTGTGTTCCTCAGCCCAAAGCCTTTATTATACGGTAGTTATTTGTTATTCATGGGCGTGGATTATGGAAATTGTATGCTAATTATAAAGGAACGTGCACGTGCGACCCATTTACGAACGATTGGTATTCATTAACATACGGACGCTCTCGTGTTCAAGCAGCGTTCATGAATCTGGTGGAGAGTCTTTTCACGGGTTTCATGAATGATACCCAATGTGTTTATATGTAGCCAGCATTAGCACATGGCTAGTGAGCTCTGATGTCTACATTTAGAGGTTGGGATGCAACTACCAAACTTTACTTCTGAGGCAAAGATTGTTACCATGTTCATAAGTTTGTTTAAATTGGCTAAACACAATGATAGTTTGATTTGTTTGCTGTGTAAAGAGCATTAGCTCTCAGCTCCCAGTGGCCCCAAATCTGTGTAATATGTGGCAGTAATAACTTTTAATTCATGGTTTTAAGTTTTAAATAGGATGTAAATTAAACTGTAAAAGTGACTGTCTTTAGTTTGTCAATGTAAGTTCAGTTAATTTAAGGTGTGTTCATATTCACATCCTCAGTTATTTAAACAAAATAATTATTATACAATATACTGACCAGCCATTTTATTAGGCACACCTGTTCAACACTTCTTTAAATCTTTTATCTAATTCAATCACAGAAACATCTAATCCACCACACTTTTTTTAGAATGGTCTAAAAAAAGAAAAAAGAAAAAACTGAGGGCAGTCCTTATGGCAAACTGAGGAATGCAGAAGAGCATATCTGAACAAACAACACATCTAACCTTGAGGCAGATGGACTACAACAGCAAATGTCCACACTGGGTGTCATTTCTCACACTGAGCACTGATACGACCTCTCTCACGTGTGAGTGCGCTGGTGAGCTTTAAGGACACTTGTGTTAGTAAAACCATTCCCACACTGCAGACGTTTGTACGGCTTCTCTCCTGTATGGGTGCGCTGGTGACGTCTGAGAGACCATCTTTCACTAAAGCTCTTCTCACACTGTGAACACACATATAGCTTCACTCCTGTATGGATGTGCTGGTGACGGGTGAGAGTCCCTTTTTCACTAAAGCTCTTCCCACACTGTGAACATTCGTACGGCTTCACTCCTGTATGGATGCGCTGGTGAGTTGTAAGATGACTTTTTTGACTAAAACTCTTCCCACACTGTGAACAGCAGTACGGCTTGTCTCCTGTATGAATGCGCTGGTGGGATTTAAGATTACCTTTGTGAGTAAAGCTCTTCCCACACTGTGAACATTCGTACGGCTTCTCTCCTGTATGGATGCGCTGGTGACGTGTGAGAGTCCCTATTACGCTAAAACTCTCTCCACACTGAGAACATACATAGGGTTTCACTCCTGTGTGAATGCGTTGGTGCTGCTGCAGGTGGTCCTTTTGTGAAAAGCTCTTCCCACACTGTGAGCAGTGGTGTGATTTCTCTCCTGTGTGGATGTGCTCGTGCCGCTGCAGCAGGCCTTTTTGAAAAAAATCCTTCCCACACTGTGAACACACGTATGGCTTCAGTCCTGTATGGGTGCGCTGGTGAGTTCTAAGATTACATTTGTGAGTAAAGCTCTTCCCACACTGTGAGCAGCAATATGGCTTCACTCCTGTATGGATGTGCTGGTGAGTTTTAAGATTACATTTGTGAGTAAAGCTCTTCCCACACTGTGAACATTCATACAGTTTCACTCCTGTGTGGATGAGCTGGTGAGTTGTACGATGACTTTTTTGATTAAAGCTCTTTCCACACTGTAAACAGCAGTACGGCTTCACTCCTGTGTGGATGCGCTGGTGAGTTTTAAGATTACCTTTGTGAGTAAAGCTCTTCCCACACTGTGAACATTCATACGGCTTCTCTCCCATATGGATGCGCTGGTGACGTGTGAGGGACCCTATTACGCTAAAACTCTCTTCACACTGGGAACATTTATAGGGTTTCTCTCCTGTGTGGATGCGCTCGTGCTGGTGCAGGAGGCCGTTTTGAGAAAAACCCTTCCCACACTGTGAGCACACATATGGTTTCTCTCCCGTGTGGCTGCGTCAGTGTTTCTGGAGGAGGCATCGTTTGATGAAACTCTTTCCACAGTCGGAGCATTTGTGAGCTGCTTTCTCTTTCATGGTGGTTTGAGGTTGGTGGTGTGCTGAGAAGGAAAAATATGTTGGTGGTAAGATTTTCATGAAACATTAAGCATACAATCAGAGTCAACGATAGACTACCAGCAAGAACGTAAGAGCAGCAACAAACATACCAGAAAGTCATGGCACTACATCAACAAACAAAAATAATCGTAGCTCTCAAAAACGTACCTCAAAAAATCGTACCTCAAACAAAACTCCAAATAACTAGGCAGATAAAGAGCGCTGGCTCAGTTTTCTTTCAGTTTCAGCAGACTCTGAGGAACTTCAATCAAGAAGCAGCAGGGAACCTTCTCAACTAAGTGACTCAACTAAGAATGCAGAGGAAAACGCACAAGGTGATTAAAGACAATGCACTGAGTCATGTGGGCTATTTCACACCTCATTATCAGGGTTCTGGGTGGGGGAGGATGATCTCTAGCATCGTTTGGCAGATGATAAATATTCAGACTAGGTAATTCATCACAGATGAAGTACTAAATACACAATTATTTGCATATCCATATAGGACATGAACCTAATCAATACAACTGAACAGAAAACTGAAATGAATTTTCAGTGATTAGTAGTTTTAAGCAGATTTGGAAGGTGAGTGAGTGAGTGAGTGAGTGAGTATTTACCATTTCACTGTAGTTACCTTACTATTAAAAAAGACCTACCAATTCTAGGCTATATCTCAGCAGATACACATCGACCCTATTCCCTTTGTTTAGTCTTTTCAGTCATAGTTAGGGTGACGAGATGACCCATTTTTCCCGAGACAATCCCGAGAAAGTATATATATATATATATATATTTTTTTTTTTTCTGAACAAGAAATATATCTTACTCTCATATCATCCTGCTTACACTACTGTAACTCTCTTCTCATTGGTATCCCTAACAAAACCATCCGCCCACTTAAGTATCTGCAGAAATCTGCTGCTAGATGACTTTCTCCCTCTAAAAATCAGCTCATATCACCCCAGTTCTATTTCAGCTACACTGGCTACCTGTCCCGCTTCACATTCAGTTTAGAATTCTTCTGTTAACACATAAATCAGTAACCTATATGGTTCAGCACCAGCCTACTTATCTAAGCTCCTGCTTCCACAGCCCTGCCTGTACACTCAGATCCTATAATACAGGCTGCCTGTCCCAAAATTTAGATAATAGTAATAAGAAGCATACTTTTTGAATCTGAAAAAGAAGAATTAGTTTTAGGTTGTATAATTTTGTGCACTTTATTTATTTAAGCCAGAGAAGAAGTGCAAAGGGATGAATAATGTTTTGCTATTATATACTTGTTTCTGAATAAAAACCTCAGACTGGAGGAAAGAAGAATGTAAGTTTTGTGTAGAATTCATGTCTACGAATTCAGCCTAAAGGTAGGCTTTTATAAGTAAGAAGTATCGTTGATACTGGCCCTGTACTCACTTGGTATCGGATCGATACCAAATTTTGCAGTACTGCACCCCACTACTGGTCTATTCAGCAGGGAGAGGCTACCTCTGGCGACTACCTGCGATTAGCTCTGGTAGGACCATGTTCAGTATCAGGTGTTTGCTGTCTTAAATATCTGTGGTTTATTTAATAGTAGCTAAATATTTCCAAATACATAATAATCATTATTATATAGGCAAAATTAGCACATGGCTAACAAACCAGCAGGCTAAGCTAAAACGAACTACTGCACCATTCAATAACCAAAAAGATTATTTTAAGCGTAAATATACAGAAAATATTAATAACAACATACCCAGCCATCACCATGTCTTGAGACGTCTTAAGACACATTATGAAGATGTCTTAAGAATTGAAGACATTTCTTTAAGACATGTCGATAGACACATCATAAGACGTCTTGACTGTTATAACGTCTCAAGGTGTAGGATGCATAATATTTCTTTTTATACAAATATACTTTTATTATATATATATATATATTCTAAATATTAATCCTTAATATTAATATACATAGTACACTGATAATTTGCAGATAAATAAATTGCTTCTACCTAGTGACCCATTTTCATTTTTTATTCATTTTTATGGTAATGTTGTGTATTTAAATATCATTTTAATCATTTTAATATCATTGTATATAATTCACATTTTAATCGACCATGACTCCATGACTGTAGTTTCGCTCTTAGATTTATCATCTACGCCGCCCAAGGAGGTTGGGTCCTAGAGAAAAATAAGAATAATCCAAGATTTCTCTTTAATACAGTCTCCAAATTAACAAAAAAACCCACAGAAAGTGACTCTCCCATTCTGTGTAATTTTAACAGTAATGATTTCATGACTTTCTTTAATGATAAGATAGAAAACATTAGGCACAGAACTCAATGCTCATCACATCACCAAACTGTTCAGCAACCTTCCAGATGCAGCACTAGTGAAGACATCTGTTCAAGTAGCCGTAAATCAAGATTAGAATCTTTTACCCCGATTACTAATATGAACTATCCGCACTGATCCAGCTCGTCTAAGTCCATCAACATGTTTGTTAGATCCAATTCCTACACGTCGTACTCAAACAAGTATACCTAGTGTTTATAGAGCCAGTGTTAGTTATTTTAAATTCATCCCTTACCTTAGGTTTATGTGCCCGAATCCTTTAAGTCTGCCGTTATCAAACCACTGATTAAAAAAGCCAATCTTGACCCTTTGTGTGATATCTAATTATTAGACCAATTTCAAATCTACCGTTTCTGTCCAAATCTTAGAAAAAGCCGTCTATCAACAGCTCTGTAGTCACCTCCAAAGGAATGAAATTTATGAAACATTTCAGTCTGGCGTTCAGGGCCCCATCATAGTTACTGAAACAGCATTAATTAGGGTACTTAATGACTTGTTAATGTCCTCAGATAAGGGATGTGTTTCTTTTCTTGTTCTGTTAGATTTAAGTGCAGCATTTGACACTATAGATCCATGATGTTTTAAAAACAGACTAGAAAATACTGTAGGTATTAGGGATCAGCACTTTCTGGTTTTAAATCCTACTAACTGACCGGTACCAGTTTGTTCATATAAATAATCTTAGATCTAAGCTCTCAAAAGTGAAGTATGGCGTGGCCTCAGGGGTGGGTCAGTTGCTTGGCCCGCTTTTATTCTCTCTGTACATGCTGCCACTAGGCTCAGTTATCGTAAGCATGGCATTAGTTTCCACTGCTATGCAGATGGGATACAACAGCTGTACATATCAGCCAACCAAACCTAATGACAGCCTTACAATCAACAAATCGAGGACTGTGTGTAAAGGAAATAAAAGATGGATGTTATTTAATTTTCTTCTACTTAACTCAGATAAAAACTGAGGTGCATTAGTGGGACCCAAGGGTGTGAGAGGACAGGTTAGCTACCATTTATCCTAAATCTAGATGGCTGTCCGGTATTGCCCAGTCCGTCTGTAAAAAACTTAGGGGTCACACTTGATTCAGATCTCTCCTTGATGCGCACATTAGCAGCATCACTCGAATTGCTTTCTTTCAATTACGTAATATCGCTAAACTTAGAAATATCCTCTCTTTTAATGATGCAGAAAAACTTGTTCATTGCGTTTATAACCTCAAGGTTGGATTACTGTGTAACGCCTCTTACTTCTGGATGCTCTAGTAAATCTATAAATAAACTTCAGTTAGTTCAGAATGCAGCTGCCCGAGTGCTAACTCGAACTAGAAAAAATTTGATCATATCACTCCTGTTCTATCATCAACTGCACTGGTTACCAGTCAAATCCGCATTGATTACAAAATACTTCTTATAACTTATAAAGCTCTACATGGCCTGGCCCCACATTATCTGAGTGAACTCTTAGAGTTTACAATCCAACTCGTCTACTTCGTTCGCAGGGTGTGCAGGGACTTCTTTTTAGTTCCTAGAATTAAAAAGTCACAGCAGGGGGAAAGGCTTTCTCATACATGGCCCCCAACTATGGAATAAACTTCCACTTTCGTTCGAGAATCAGACACCCTCCAAGTTTTAAGTCTAGGCCTAAAACATACTTATTTGCACAGGCTTTTGACTAGATGGTGGACCAGGTTGCATGGTTTGGGTGCTGAGGCCGGAGTCTGAAGTCATGTCTGGCCTGCCCTGCCCTTGTCCGCTTTGCCGGGAGTGTCGGGTTGGGCGGTCCTGGCTGAACTAGGCTTGGGTCCTCGTGATCTTGACTCATGCAACCTTGCCTTAGAATAAGGGCAGAGCTGGGGGTCATAGTCATAAAAACAGTCCTTATGGTGATCAGAGACGTTGGGGTTGCTGTCTTCTGCCGCTCGTGGGGTGCCAATTGTTCTCATGGTGATCCCTGCTTGGCTGTGTTCCTTCCAGTTTCTCCTCTTTCTAGCTTCTAGCTATGCTGCTATAGCTAATGCTGGCGGGGGTCTCATGCTTACACTTGGCATCAGTGATTTGACATGGCATCAGTGATTTTAATAGACACTGTGCTCTTAAATCAAATAACTAATTACATTTTTCTGTTTTCTCTCCGAGCTGTGTTCCGGCAGTTCCGGCCCACACATGATGTACAATCTGATGGAGCTCCAATGTGCATAATTCACATTTTTATTCGGACATGACTCCATGACTTTAGTTTCGCTCTTAGATTATCATCATACCCGGGCCACTTAATGTCGATGTGCATACTTCACATTCTATTCGAACTTGACTCCATGACTTTAGTTCGCTCTTAGATTTATCAATCATACCCGGCCACTTAATGTTTCGATTGTGCATACTTCACATTCATTCGAACTTTGACTCCATGACTTTAGCTCGCTCTTAGAATTTATCATCTACGCCGCCAAGGAGGTTGGGTCCTTTTTGAGTCTTGGTCCTCCCAAGGTTTCTTCCTATACTAGGGAGTTTTTCCTTGCCACTGTCGCCCTAGGCTCGCTCAATTTGGGATTGGACGTAGTTATTAGGAGATAATCTAAACTTGTAAAGTTGCTTTGAGACAATGCTCCATTGTAAAAAGCGCTATATAAATAAATCTGACTTGACTTGACTTTTTGAGTCTTGGTCCTCCCAAGGTTTCTTCCTAGAACTAGGGAGTTTTTCCTTGCCACTGTCGCCCTAGCCTTGCTCAATTTGGGATTGGACGTAGTTATTAGGAGATAATCTAAACTTGTAAAGTTGCTTTGAGACAATGCTCCATTGTAAAAAGCGCTATATAAATAAATCTGACTTGACTTGACTTGATTTTAAAATAGTTTTTTTGTCATGTCATTACATTTTTCAGATACCTTACTGACATTTTGTATGCAGTTGGCTCATACTGTTTTACATCTACTGTACAGTCTTCATAGCTAACTTGAAATGTGTTAATTAATACAATGAAAAAGTAACTTGTACAATTTACTTGGAAAAAAAAAATCCTCGTAACTATTTGCACTAGTACTTTAAATTTTACTGCTATAATATCAAGTACAACTGACTTGTCAGTGTTAAGTAAAATGTACTTACCATGACATTTAATATTCATTAAAATATCAGGGTTTTATAAAATGTCATGAAATCACAAAACTCTGCAGTGGGCTTTTGATTTTAAACGAAGGATACAGAAAGTGGAGAAGGAGAAGATGGAGAGGAGAGAAAAGACAAAGGTAGTTAACTATTGTTAAGTAAGATAATTGAAAAGAATATCCACAATGTAAGATAAAGCCTGTCGCAGAGAGGCGCTTCATGACTTCAAAAACTTGTCTGAAGTAAATAAGTAGATATTATATATTTTTTCTGTTTGTTATTTTCAGTACTCAGTTTGTCAAGTTATATTACTAACAATAATTAAGTAAATGTTGCAATTTTCATTTGATAAATGTTACCAAATAAAATCATTTTCTGTATGCATTATTTTTTTATCACAAATCACACAACTAAAAAACAAATTAAACTGTTTATTTTATCAATATTAAATTGTCAGGATGGCCGAGCGATCTAAGGCGCTGTGTTCAGGTCTCAGTCTCCCCAGGAGGCTTGGGTTCGAATCCTACTTCTGACAAACATCTTTGGACTGTGGTAGCCTAGTGGTTAAGGTGCTGGACTATGGACCAGAAGGTCCAGGATTCAAATCCCACCTCTGCCAAGCTGCCACTGTTGGGTCTTTTAGCAAGACCCTTAACCCACAATAGGCTCTATGCACGATGAGTCTGTGACGCAGTCTTTATACCGGCATTCCAGCTTCCGGTTAGCTTAGGCGACTGTAAAGAAAGTTCTGAAGTGCTGGGAATACAGAGAGTTACAGTCGCATAATGAGTAAGAACGTTTTGCGATTTCAAAAACAAGAACGAGGGGCATCAGAACATTGTTCTGTCCCGTTGTGTTCGGTGTCAGCAAGGTATAATTCTCTTGTGAGTTTTCATTCGTTTCCGCTGGACGAGGAGATCAGAAAGAAATTTCTTGTCAACATCAAGAGGGATAACATTCAAATCACCAAACACACAAAGGTCTGTAGTGTCCTTTCACTGGTATGGACATGAACTGAGAATGAAAATGACGTTAGACTTAGTTGCAAGGGTATGAAACTATGCAGCCTGAACAGCCATTGGGACATGACTACAAGGAGACTTGTGTCCCTCTAAAATCATTAAGTAATGCATTATAAGTAATACATACTGTGGAACTGTTGAAAATCGGTGCAATAGCATTCATTTCTTATTCAACTGTGCTATATATATATATATATATTATTATATAATATATATATATATATATATATATAGATATATATAGCACATTTGAATATATATATATAGCACCATTGAATATATATATATAGCACATGAATAGAAATGATTGCTTATTGCATGATTTTTCAGTTCACTGTATGTATTACTTATAATGCAATTAAAATCGATATAAAATCGTGCAATAGCATTTCATTTCTATTCAATGTGCTATATTATATATATATATAGATATTATATATATATATTATTTATCTATAGCACATTGAATATATATATATATGCACGATTTTCACAGTATGTATTACTTAGTGTGTGTGTATTATATATATATATATATATATATACACACACACCATATACATATACACACACACACACACACATAAATCAATATTTTAATTGTGTATATGTGCTTATGCACATGTGTATATATATGTCTATATGTGTTGTGTACATTTTTGTATCTTTATTATTATTCTTTGGTTTTCCTCTATTTATGTGTATATATGTATATATGAGCGTATGTGTGTCTCACGTCTCTACACCCTTGTTATTCTTGCACATCGGAGGCTGGAGAAACGCAATTTCGTTCAGATGTACACTCCCTGCTGTATAGTCTGAATGACAATAAAGTTCACTTTGACATTGACTATTAAGATTATAAAAAATAATAATTATTCATTATGAATCGTGTTCTAACGATACGTGTTCAGTGTCCGGCGTTTAAAACCGGAAGTTAGTCTGCCGGTATACGAGAACCTGGAAGACAAGCGTGCATAGAGCCTATTGCTTGGATTGTATCAATTGTAAGTCGCTCTTTATAAGGGCATCTGCTAAATTACGTAAATGTAAACAACGATTCAACAAGTTATGATCATACAGGGCATTCAGAAAATCTTCAGATCCTTTCACTTTTCCACATTTTGTTATGTTGCGCTCTTGTGCTATAAAAATTAAAGAAATAAATAAATCAAGGTTTTCCCATCATTCTGCACCCAATACCCCATAATGAGAAAGCAAAAACAGAATTTTAGCAATTTGTAGCTAATTTATTAAAAAGGACATAAATAAAGTTCACATAGACCCAAGTATTCAGACCCTTTGTTATGACACTTGAAATGTAGCGCTGGGTTCCTCCCATATCTCTTAATCATCTTTGAGATGTTTCTACACCTTGATTGGATCCACCTGTGCTAAATTCAGTTGATTAGATATTAAACGGAAAGACACACCCCTGTCTATATAAGGTCTCACAGCTAACAATGCATATCACAGCAAAAACCAAACCATGAGGAGAAAAGAACTGCCTGTGGAGCTCAAATACAGTATTTTGTGGAGCCACAGATTTGGAGAAGGATACACAAAAAGTTCTGCTGAAAGTTCCCAAGTGCACAGTAGCCTCCATAGTTATTAAATGGAAGAAGTTTGGAATAACCAGGACTCTTCCTAGAGCTGAGCCGCCCCACCAGACTAGGTAATCAGAGGAGAAGTTTCTTGATAAGAGAGGTGACCAAGAACCCAATGGTCACTCTGGCTGAGCTCCAAAGACCCTGTGTGCAGATGGGAGAACCTTCCAGAAAGTCCACCATCACTGCAGCACTCCACCAGACTGGGCTTTATGGCAGAGCAGCCAGACAGAAGACTGGGCCGAAGGTCCACCTTCCAACAAGACAATGACCCTAAGCACAGAGCCAAGACAACACAGGAGTGTCTTAGGGACGACTCTGTGGATGTTCTTGAGTGGCCCAGCCAGAGCCCTGACTTGAAGCCAATGGCTGTCCAACCTGACAGAGCCAGAGAGGATCTGCAGAGAAGATTGCCAGAAAATCCCAAAATCCAGCTGTCCAAACCTTGTGACATCATACCCAAGAAAATACAAAAAAAAATAACAGTCTATAATCCAGTTGTTTGTATTTGTATTATTTCTTACTTAGGAAGGAAGAGAGAAAAAAAAAATAATTCTGTCATATAACATTGAGATTTTCAAGAACCTTATTAACCTTCCCTCCTGCATTCCCTTGTACCACATTCCTAATCCTTAAATGTTCCTATTTCCCCATATTCACCAAATACCTCGCTTCCTTCATTTTCATACTCTTTACATTGTACTAGTACATGCTCCACTGTCTCGGGCTGCTCACATTTTCCTCAATAAATAAATGACCAAATATAATATTTGTCTTATTTGTATAACTGGGTTCTCTTAATCTTCTTTTAGGACTTGTGTGAAAATCTGATGATGTTTTAGATCATATTTATGCAGAAATATAGAAAATTCTAAAGGATTCAAAAACTTTCAAGCACCACTGTAGCTAATGCTGCCGGAGTCTCATGCTACACATGGCATCAGTGATTGTTAATAGACACTGTGTTCTTAATCAATAACTAATTACATTTTCTATTTTCTCTCTGAGCTGTGTTCCGGTACCAGTTCCAGACCCACGCAGTAAGATGTTCATCCGCTTCAGCTTCATTAAAGCTGCTTCCGTCATCGGCTCCAGCCCCACCATACCCGGGCCACACCAGAGGGCAGTAACTCTCTCCCTCCTCCGGTTGGCTGGGGATGAAGTGCTGCTAAGTACTGTACTTTCCTGCTTCGACACAAGATCCTAGAGTGACTCTGTGTATCGGACTACATAATGCCGATATGCATATTTTACAATATTTTACTTGAACTATCACTATAAGACTTATTTGTTTAGATAAATTAGTTTCATTCTTACATTTATCATCTATGCCACCCAAGGAGGTTGGGTCCCTTTTTGAGTTTTGGTCCTCCCAATGTTTCTTCCTCATAATGCTTAGGGAGTTTTTCCTTGCTACTGTCGCCCTAGGTTTGCTCAATATGGGATTGGCCATAGATATTAGAAGATACTCTACAATTGTACAATTGCTTTGAGACAATGCTCCATTGTAAAAAACACTATATAAATAAATCTGACTTGACTTGACTTCAGAGAACGCCCCAGAAAACGCCTCAGAAAGCCCAGAATGCCTCACAGAACGCTTCAGAGAATGAATCTGAATGCCTCAGAAAATAATTCAAACCCGTCAGAGAAGGCATCAGAAAACGCCTCAGAACACCACAAGGAATTCCTCAAAACGTCGTTTTAATACTTATGTACTGGTCCTTCTCAAAAAATTAGCATATTATGATAAAGTTAATTATTTTCCGTAATGTAATGATAAAAATTAAACTTTCATATATTTTAGATTCATTGCACACCAACTGAAATATTTCAAGTCTTTTATTGTTTTAATACTGATGATTTTGGCATACAGCTCATGAAAACCCCAAATTCCTATCTCACAAAATTAGCATATCATGAAAAGGTTCTCTAAACGAGCTATTAACCTAATCATCTGAATCAACAAATTAACTCTAAACACCTGCAAAAGATTCCTGAGGCTTTTTGAAACTCCCAGGCCGGGTTCCAATTACTCAAAACCGCAATCATGGGTAAGGCTGCCGACTTGACTGCGTCCAGAAGGCCATCATTGACACCCTCAAGCAAGGGGTAAGACACAGAAAGAAATGTCTGAATGAATAGGCTGTTCCCAGAGTGCTGATCAGGCACATCAGTGGGAAAGTCTGTGGGAAGGAAAAAAAGTGATGGGCAGAAAAGCTGCACAACGAGAAGAGGTGACCGGACCCGAGGAGGATGTGGGAGAAGGCCGATTCCAGAGCAAACGTGCACAGGCGTGGTGAAGGAAAGGGTCAGGTGCGCATTCCCAGGTCAAGCCACGTTTGAACCAGAAAACAGCGGCAGAAGCGCTGACCTGCGGCTACAGAGAAGCAGCACTGGACTGTTGCTCAGTGGTCCAAAGCACTTTTTTTCGGTGTGAAAGCAAATTTTGCATGTCCTTCGGAAAATCAAAGGTTGCAGAGTTGGGGAGACTGGGAGAAGGAAATGCCCAAAATGTCTGAAGTCCAGTGTTCAAGTACCCACAGTCAGTATGATCTGGGGTTGCCATGTCAGGCTGGGTGGTCACTGTGTTTTATCAAGGGCAGGGTCGATGCATCTAGCTATCAGGAGATTTTGGAGCACTTCATGCTTCAATCGCTGAAGAAGCTTTATGGGAGATGAAGAGTTATTTTTCAGCATGACCTGGCACATGCTCACAGTGACAAAACCACTGGTAAAGCCGTTTACTGGACCATGGTATTACTGTGCTTAATTGGCTGCCCAACTCTCCGACTTGAAACCGATAGAGAAATCTGTTGGGATATGGTGAAGAGAAGTTGAGAGCCGCCAAGACCCAACAAACGGATGAGCTTAGGCCCTACGAAGCATACCTGGGCCTCCATAACCATCAGCAGTGCCACAGGCGGATTGCCTCATGACAGCCCGCATTGAAAAGCAGTCATTTCTGCAAAAGGATTCCCGACCAAGTATTGAGTGCATAAATGAAACATAATCTGAAGGTTGACTTTTTTTGTATTAAAAACACTTTTCTTTATTGGTCAGATGAAATATGCTAATTTTGTGGGATAGGAATTTTGGGTTTTCATGAGCTGTATGCCAAAATTATCAGTATTAAAACAATAAAAGACTTGAAATATTTCAGTTGGTGTGCAATGAATCTAAAATATATGAAAGTTAAATTTTTATCATTACATTACGGAAAAGAATTAACTTTATCACAATATGCTAATTTTTTTAGAAGGACCAGTACTTTCAGTACATTGCCTTTAGTCTTTAGCTGCTGTGAGTGTGTAACTGTTAATTGTCCAGTAGGTGGAGTTGTAGGACGAGAAATGCAGATGTACCACATTACGGGCGTTGCTTTTTCCTGGCAGTCCATTTGCCGTTATGGATTAGGCCTACCACAGAGGTATCCATTATGTGGATTGTTTAAATGTGTTTGAACATCTGTGTCAATGTAAGTCTAAAATCTTGAAGTTCATAATTTCATGCACTGTATTAAAATATGTAGTTCATTGTATGGTTAAAATGTTAATATACTGAATTCATTATTTCAGTTAAAACACTGAGGCGTGAAGTCCCGTATCTCGCGAGATTGCTTTGCAGCGTGCGGCAAGATTTAACTGTTATTTTTGTGCTTGTGAACTGGAGAAGGGTAGCGGTTGCTACAAGGCTCAGTTTATTATTCAAAAGATCATTTGCTGGTGTCGAAAGGCAAATGGACAGTCAAAGACACACTTGATGCACTTTCAAAGACTCAAGAACCTCTTTTCATGACAAGCAGCCAACGAGGTATTTGTTTATGTTGTTCAGTGCGTTCGTTTCATGCTAGCGCTAGGCGCTATTATCCTGTTCATTTCAAGCTGTTTATTGATGTATTTGTGTAATGTGCATACAAATACAGTTCTCACGGCGTGATTGAGAGGCTAAAGAGAGAGAAGTCAAGGTCAAGAAATAAACGCCCGTTTCAAAGAACCGACCTGTGTCTGTTGTCGTCGTGAGAGGAGCTACACACTACTTTATCTGTAAATGACGAGGTCCAGGAGCTTGTACTAAACACAAGCAGGTGAATGTTAGTAATTGTAGGAGAGAGCATTTCTACTCCATCATTGATTTATATGACCCTCACTAGAAAAACTAAATGAAACTGATAATGAGAGATTTATTCATTTGCAATACCAAACTGCACAGAAAACATATTTTCTGATTTACACCCTGCTTGGTATGATGCCATATTAGTTGTGTTCATCAATGAGAGCTTAATAGTGCAGCCTGGTGTCTGTGTTTCTGAATCTAGACTTTTAATGTAAAGTGTCCAAATGGATCTGATGGCAGTTAAGTATAGCATTCTACTAACAATCTTCTCCGCTCTCAATCGTTCATATGACCCTCCGTGGACAAGTCCTGAGTTCGGAGCAAATTCTTTGTGTTGCGCTCCAGGTTTTTGCCAAGGGGGGCTTTCTATACAAAATCAGTGATGCTGAGCATATTCTAAAGAAACTGTCTATTAAAAAGGTTATTATAAACCTTTGTGGTGTTCCCAAGTCACAGAGCCACAAACCTGATCAAAGAAGAATCCCACAGAATTTCACCTATCAGTCTAAGCAGCAAGTAATTTATTTTAATATGAAGCTTTGAGACTTGAATCAGTTAATATGATTTTAATATTAATATGATTTTAGGGTTTCCAAGTGTGATTTGCTGCATAGATGGCACTCTTTGCTAAATGAAGGAGATTAAGTGAATAGGAAGTTTTCCCACAACATTAATATGCAAGTAGACCTAAATAGCAATTTTGCGTGACAAATGAAATACAAATCACAATAGAGCCACTGCAGTTAATTACTGTTCTGCAGTGTGAAGATCATATGTGATACAGCCCACATTATCAGCAACATGGAATGTAGCAAACTAGGATACACTTATTGGATTAATTTTAATTAAACTTTATTAATGAAATTAAAATAAATTTATTAATTAATTAAGAAAAAAGGGGCACCACCAGATCAGTTTTTATTTAAATATAAATAAATTTACGGTATATTGGAGAACAGTTAAAGGACACCAACTTGATCAGTCTAAGTCTGATAGTAATTCAAAGTATATTCTCGACCTTATGAATGAACTCTCACACAAGGCGGCAAATCAAAAGGTTCAATAAAAAGTTTATTAAAATACAAACAGGCAATACACAGATTATCTAAATGTAATAACGAGTGTTATCACAAACGGGGGGGGAGTTAAAATATAAAATGACGATGAAACATGAGACATCACAGTATGGAGAACAGGGAATAATTGGACAAGCGTAACATTTACAGTGAATAAAATCAGAAAAACCAAGATGACTCTATGTAATTATTGTCCGCCAATTACTTACTAACGTTGCAATGTAATGGTAACCTTAATTACGTTGAGTGTGGATGTTATGGTAAAAAGTTACTTAGGCGTGACCAAGGTAATGTTGAAGCGTGTGGTTTTAGATAAACGCAAGATTCAACAATCCGGGACCCAGATAAGACACACCAAACGGTACTACCTGCCTCTTGGCGGGCTCACGCGAAGTAGATGGAACGGAAGCCGGGAGATTCAGCCTTGTCGTCCGAGATCGCACTGGAGAAGGAAGAAACGGCAGCAATCTCTCTTCGGGAGGCCACGGTTCGGTTGGACCCGTGATGATCGGCTACCAGCCTCAGCTTCGTCGGCATGTGGCCCTTGGAGGCCCGGTGTGTCGCTGGCCCGCTTCGGTCGGCTTCTTCCCTGCGTTGTGGTCCGGGGTCTACCAGATCTTAGTTTGGGAACTTATAAACTAAGATGTCCACCCTGGCAGCGGTGCGGTGAAGTCGAGTACAGCTGTTTATCGAGTACCACGAGCTTCAACAAAGACTCGGGAAAAACTTGGGATTTGTGCGAGAATAGTAGAGCTTAGAGTTGGTTGGTCTTTTAAACATCTTTTAGTTTCGCACGATACGAACTACTTTAAGACTGCTTACACAGGAAAAAAAAATAAACGCGAAAAACTTGAGTGACATGAATAATCAAAAGGATATAAAAAGGAAAGACTTAAAGAACACAAAGAAAGACTTGAAGCTAGGGGGGGGATCACCACGCGGTCGTCCCGCATTGCTTTTGAATGTTCCAGCTTGGGGGGCAGAGCTGGAGGCGGGACATAAGGAGTTGCCCTTACTAGCCACGAGAAGCTGACTCCTTCAGTAAAGTCTCCTATCGGGGTTGTCTTATTTCACATATGAGCCACAGGCGTTCTGAATGGGATTAATAATATCCTAATATCTAAAAGAGATTAGAAGATCACATAATAACCAAAAAAACTCAAGTTAAAAGTTTAGAAGGCAGACTTAGTTGGAAGGTTTTCAACTGATCAAAGGCACTGACTTGATAAACCTAGTAGAAATCGTTAAGATTCTAACTACAGCATAGGCAATTCGCAAATACTTAACTAACAATTAATATGATTAATACAAGGATCTAGGAAACGGCTACATTGTAAATAACTTCATGTTGTTCTTATAATTGACAAGTATTTGAAACCGATCGATTCAAAAACAGGATGACTATGCTATCATTTCTATATATCATAATGATCACACATACAATAACGGGGAGACGTATTGACAATAGAAACGGTCACTATACTAAACATTAACCACAAGTGGATTAGAGATACAGAAATTCAGTAACATACATATGTATAATATATATAAATTATGGGTGTGGATATGATGAAATATACTGATCCACTCTTGGTGAATCATTAAATGGCATTATAGTGTGTTAGACTTATTAGGATACAAAATATCATTTATGTAAATAAAAAGGTTTCGATGAAGATATCTGTTCCCATCAGGGTTTATTACAATTACTAAAGTTGTCTCTTTAGGACAAGAGACTGGTTCTTTTTTGTCATTTCAAAATACAGGTGTTGCTTTCTGGCGCCAGGCTGAGAGGTCGTAAAACGCAAACCTAGGTGGAAGCAGGTTTGCTTTCCTTGGAGAAATTGGGAGAGTTCTCTTGGGAAGGGGGAGGAGTCTAGGGTGTGGACTTGTCAGAATTCCTTTTAAAACCACACCATTGTTTATTTTATGATGGAGAGAGCACAGGTTTATCTGGGCTTGGCCATGTCTAAAGCTTCTTTTGTTGTTTGAGGAAAAAGGTTGTTTATCTGGCGCCTCTCTTGGGTGAAGGTTTTCAAGAGGAGCCTGTTGATGGTGAAAGGTTCAACTGTGGGGGAAAAAGCCGTTATCTCTGCAACAGTTAGGGGAAGGGGAAGCCTGTAGTCTTGAAGATTGAATGAAAACCCCCTCTTTAAAGTTACCATGGACTCAAGTTTATTATTGGAGATGTCAAAGGGTATAGGTTTGAGAAAGAAATTTAACCATTGGAGTCATCCCTTAGGGGTAAAGGATCCGTCCGATGGTGGGTCTTCATGTGGTGGGGTTGGTAAGATCAGTCAAAGGGGCATTGGCATTCCAAGATGTTGTTAAAAGTTTTATGACTTGGGGGGGAAGAAGGTAGAGAGGAGAGAATAGAGATCCACACTACATTAACCCCGTGGATGAAGTTGGTGCTTTTACAACGACTTGTCCATCTTAAGGCGATGATACGCTTGTGGAGACAGTGACAGCAAGCAATACCACTTTTATTGTACGTAAATCTGGGTCCCCCCTGATGATTCGAGAAAGAATGTAATGTGGATGTGGAGTCTAAAGTGACCTAGGTGATTGGGCATAGCATCACATAGAAGGTATTTCTTTTACTTCTAGAGAGAGTGTTGAAAACCCCTCTTTAGGGCTTCTGAAACTTTTATTGGTAGCTGTCTGAAACAGCAGTTGTCTGCCTTGCAAACCGTGGGTGCGTTTGATGTACAGGTATGTAGTATGCCCGGTTATGGGATATAGACCAATACTAATTGCCAAAAAGGGTTACCCAGCCAACCACGTAATAAGCATGTGTGTGGTAATGGGTGGATTGTAATCCCAAACTTATTGAGGAGGGGTTCCTAGCAAGGGAGGTGTTGTTTGGGGCCACCCCTCACTAGGGTAAAGGTAGTTCACTCATTAATCGGCCACGCGTCATTTGGCTTTATCACTGGCAGGATTGGGCCGGGCAGTGCTGGTTGCTATTACAGGGTCGGATTGATTGCCCTGTTCAAACCCTTTTCCGAACGGATGTCAATATGATTTGCCTGCACTGGGCTCGTACGATGCTTAAACGGATTTTGTACGGACGCACCATAAGCGGGACGTGTGTGGTTAGGTCCAAAGTCTAAGGAATTTGACCGTGAGTGAGTTCGATCCTTGATGGGGATCTCCCTGAGTTTCTCACGCTCCTTTGATTACTTGGTAGTGGGTGTCCAGGTTTCGTTTGGTACTAAATCAATTTGAGGTTCAAGTTCAGGTTTCGGTTTCCTATGTAGTTCAGGCGTTGCTGTCATTGACCCCCCTGAAGCGATTTTTGTGATGCCGAAGTTGTTTCAGGGTAGGGTCAGAGAACACACGAAGTATCTCGTTGTTCCAGTGGCTTATCAGGGGGCCGGAGGGCTCTGAAGGAAAGTCAGAGACTTGGATGGTCCATACTCCTAAGATGTTTCCTTTGGGTCTGACTGGACTACTAACACCGCACTTAGGGGGAATTAGTTTTCACCCCCCTGTGGTGGCTGTCATGGGTATTTCCACAGTAGGGACAGGAGTCTGTATGGACTTGGTAATGCAGGTTTATTCCCATCAGACCAGGAGGAGCAATCCTCCTCTGGCTCAACATGGCTTAACAAAGGGCTGGACAGGTGATTTAGGGGGAGCAGAGGTGAGAGAGGGACAGATCTGGCTTCCGGGCTATCAGTTTGGCACGCTATCTACTATCTTTTAAGGGCTGCTAGTCTTACTGGATGATTTTGACCATTTTAGTTTTTGTTTTCTGCCCTACTTTTTTGCTGTAGCCTTTTCTTGGCTTGGGTTGGTTTAACCTGTTCTCAGTGTGTACTGAGGAATAAAAGGTCGTCTTGGGTTACCCCAGGGGACGATGGTTAGACCATGAGGCATGTCCAACTTTCTGATCGGGAGGAGACCGATTGTGGCGATACCTTAGGAAAGCTGACCGGGGCTCCGAATACGCTCTGACCACTGTTGTTTGGGGCACCTGCGGACGCCTATGGTTTTGTGGGGACCGAGAGATTCCTGGTCCTTGTTCAAGGCCTGGGCTTCTTGATTTGGAGTCCTGGGCTGGTGGGTTCCTTTCTGTTTAAAGGTAAAAAGGTGGTTATCAATACTTAGCACGCTAGGAGGGTCTACCGGCTTATGGCAGTTTGCTTGATATTTAAACAAATCACTTTATTGATAAGTCGTGCAATTCTCTACTGTTTAACGTGAGTGGGCAAGCTGAGACGCCTAGATAGTAATGTAGGTAGGGTGGAGGTTTTGGACAAACAATGATTTGAAGTTCAAATGTCTCCTCCATGCCAGGTTGATTGCTGAAGCCAAAATAGGCTAGACGCAACCGATTGATAAAGACCTGTGGGACTCCTGGCCTACCATGTTGAATTGATAGAGCTGCGGCCAGTCATGTCGTGTGAGAGGATTGAGGAGAACTCCTTCTCAATGCGTTACACAACAGGTAGTAGTTCCCAGGATATGGTCCGGGCTGGCGCGTGATGAAACTATAACTCTCGGTTTGAAGGTCACTCTGATTAATGAATCCGGTGTTACAGTAGCTTGGGGATTATTTTCGCAGGTTGGTAGAATGCGATGTCATTTCACCAATGGGCCACGGACATTCATTAGCTCCACCAGGGTGGGCTGGAATCGAATTATATGCGTGCAATTTATCGAGGATCCCTGTCAGTTGGGACCAGAGTATGCAGAAGGAGGGGTTCTTGCCCTAATTCAGGAGTTATTTGAGCCGGTCAGGAGACTCTCTCCGGTCTAGTGGAAAATCGGATCAGGAGCAACTCTGGAGTATTAATCCCGCTCCTGGTCATAAACAGGAAACGTTCTGACACCTGTGATCGGTAGGACGTGTATCGGGAGCATTACAGTGGTCCACATTGGGAAATTCGGAATTTCTTTCCTGTACTGTGCGGCGGCTGTACGCCGTTCCCAAGTTCAATTTTTTATCTCAGTTTCAGCTCGCATTTACCTTCAATTGTTGTCAGTGGCATGCGGGCGAGCTCATTCCTAGTTTACCAACTCATTTTGTGCCAATTCCTGACGTTGTTCAGTTGAAAAGTTTATTCGGTTATGAGCCACGGTTTAATAGATAGGAGGCATTCTGGACTGTTGTTGGAGTTGGACATCTCGATTTCAGACGAATCTAATTCCTGACTGTATTTGACACAGTGCCTTCTAACTCTTTAATTTTATTAATGGTTGCATCGCGTTGTTCAAGGGCCATGCCGCTTTCGGTGACATGCTCCAGTTCCGCAGAGCGATTATTGAACTCCGTTATCTGTAAAGCAACCAGTTTCATAACTAGTTGAGATGCCTCCTTGCTTCTAAAATCGGTTCTTAGATATTCGGTTAGGCAGGCATCCCTTAGTGACTCAAGTTCAGCTGGGTCACTTTCTTGGGCGGTTTTTAGGTAGTCGGGCACTAGTGATCGAGTAATCTCTAGTAATGCCGACTCAACATCCTCATTAGTGTTTTCAACACAGAGGGGATTTGGTCGTGGCTCAGCGGCCATTTTGTTGTTCAGGGCGTAATTTATGACGATTGGGTTTACAGGTCGAATAGGCACACTGCACGCAAGGTTAGGGGGTTTTACTGTATTTGAGCAAGCTTTATTTTATTTGTTTATTCGTCAAAAAAAATTAATTATTTTATTGTATTTTTTAAATTAATCAATTAAAATTAATCAAAATAATTATTCATTTAATTTTATTTTAATGAGCGAATAAACAAACAACGAACAGTAAACTTATTAAATTTAGGGCAGCTAAAGGCTTTAATTAAAGGCTCAATCGAGAAATTTTCGGACTCAATTAATAGTGAAAATCAGTGATTGAGTTATAGTAATGCTTCTTAAAGGTTATAGTGATTAACAAAATACCACTAATAGTCACTATTAAAGTGATGAAGCCGCATATAGGTCACTATTAGTTAAGTGATAGGTTATCACAATTTTACTCAATGAGCTTCAGTAAGTTCACAGTATAGACGCATAAGTTTCTTAAGGCTGCAGTGTGTTAGCAACACTGGTTAATTATTCCTGAGTTGCTCACTCAAGATTTGCCACTAGGGGTCAATAGCCTATATTATCCTTCACAGGGTGGTGTTCAGTATCTGACCACAAGAGGGTAACATCGACACAACAAAAGGGGCGTCAATAACCTATATTATTCCTCAAAGGGTGGCGTTCCTTATCTGGCCACCAGAGGATAAAGTTTGCACAACTAAAGGGGCGTCAGGAGATACACATCAATCGTGAAGTCATTAAGCACCGCCCTTCGAAGGACGTTCGATTCTTTGAATGAATTCACTCACTCACTGTCCAGACCGGGCTGGAGTATTTACGCTCAAGGCGAGTTTATTAGAAGCACAGGACACGGTGCACAGCCGTGGCTTTTCTGTTTGATTCTTTCTACACAAGTTTTCCAACCCAAGCTGAAATCAGCTTCATGCAACTTAAGCTCCCGCTATTCAGTTTCTCCGGGTATTTTGGGCCCCCTATTGGCAGTGTTCACAACAGCTTGCTTTTATGCTGCGTTTATAAGCACAGCCGTATCAGACGGCATTTTACGATTTTAAAGACTCCCCTATCACACGTGACGGCGACAAAGTAGTTAGCTGCGCTACTTTTTAGCACCGGGAGGCCGAATGTATATATTTTTCTCAAGACTCGAAGTAAAATTAATACAATTCGTGGCGTATTTACACGATCATGGAATCTCGCATAAAATCGGTTCTTACGCTTTATAGGCCTTAATTTTAATAAAATAAGCGTTCGGATACGCTATGCATGCATCAGTAGTTATGACTTATTTAGTAACGCAATTCTTAACCATGGTACCTTTGATCTACAACGCACAGCGGCGCACACAAAGACACAAGAAGCAGCTTAGATTGCAATTACGCTCGGCGGCGTTTTCCTTTTCTTTACAAAAACCAACACAACAGCAGCTATTCACCTTTATGACCAACTTTCCAACAATTAAAACCTGCAGACGCTCATACCTGTTCGCACCTCTGTACTGTGTAAAGACTCTCTGATTACAGAACGCTATGCCCACGTGGTTTTGAAATTACCGCATAGAATAAGAGTTATTCATTCATAAGGTCGATTTCACTTGCCTCCACATGGGAGCACCATTAATATGTAGCAAACTAAGACTACACTTTAATTGGATTAATTTTAATTAAACTTTATTAATTAAAATTAAATAAATTTATTAATTAATTAAAAACATAAGGGTTCAGAGTTGTGCATGAGCTGTGTTGACCATTTCTATCTGAACAGTTATTAGGTTGAGCTATGATAATCACGTAAGTGTCTAAGCACAGATAGTGTTAATGTTACAAATTGTGTTAAAGAATCAAGATTGTTATACAACGCTCTACCAAAAAGTTCAACTGAATCATTTTCATATGCTTCTTCAACTTGCCTGATGGCAGAAAAGATGTTTTCTCTTTGCTCGGAGAATCTGATCATCATCTGTGAAAGACATCCATGTAGCTGTTGCAACTTCTTCTTTGTCACAGTCACAGCTGTTGCCCCTTAGCTAAGGGGCGTACCGGTCTTCAGGGGCTGGTCAGAGCTTATCGATCACAGATGGCTATCCGTTTCTTTTACTTGTTAAGGGTGTTTCCCTATTCTCAGTTTGGTCAGAGCTTATCAACACTACCCATACACTGCCACCCCCCCCCCCACCACCCCCAACATGGCGCTGTAAAATAGGGCTTCTCACATGTCACAAACATGAAAGATTGTCTTAAGATGAACTGTCATATAATTAATAACGATTAAACATTTAACAAATTAAACTATTAAACAATTAAACAATTAAAAATGTAAAAATTCAATTCATTTTTAACACATCACCGGAACTCCCGCCCACCTGTCAAATTTGATGGTTTGGACAAACCGGAAGTCCCGCCCACCTGTCAAATTTGAAGTTTTGGACTAACCGGAAGTCACGCCTTACAAAACTGGAAGTCCCGCCCACCTGTCAAATGTAATGGTTTGGACAAACCGGAAGTCCCGCCCACCTGTCAAATTTGAAGGTTTGGACTAACCGGAAGTCTCGCCTTACAAAACCGGAAGTTCCGCCCACCTGTCAAATTTGATGGGTTGGACCTGTTATTACTCTCTACCATGGATCCATGCTTTCACGTGGTTTGTACCAAATTCTAATCCTACCATCCGAATGTTGCAGTAGAAATCAAGAGTCATCAGACCAGGCAACGTTTTTCCAGACTGGTCCTGTAATTCATTTTTGTACGCTGGAGGTAGTCATCCTAAATCTCCACAGAAATTACTGCAATGAGATATATTTTTACTGCTGTAGTACCCCATTGTTATCATACATGTGGTGATTAAACCGTGTACAGTGATTATTGACAATCCAAATCTATGGGTATATAAATCAATTTATAAAACTGTTTTATGGGCTAATTCACCAACACACTTATGTTTATAGGTTTGATTTGTTTAACTGGCTTTATTTAAATTCACTATCAGCATCAATGGCCATTTTACCGACACACACACACGGTTAAATTGAGACTATATATATATATATATATATATATATATATATATATATATATATATATATATACACACACACACACACACAAACTGACGATATATTTTTAGTTGTTCTTCAGAAAAACACTCCATACCTGTCTCCCCTACTATTTCATAAAACAAAGTACAAGATAACTACTTTCTGAAACCGAATGTAAGAACATTCACTTTAGGATCTAACTGAAACTAAACAGCTTAACATTCATTTAGAAATCACAAGCTAAGAATTACAATAATGCATACAAATTGGCTGCAAAACACACATAGCAATGGTAAGAACTACAGTAATGATGATTTTCCTCAATAAATAAATGACCAAGAATAATATTTTTGTCTTCTTTAATTAACTGGGTTCTCTTCATCTACTTTTAGGACTTGTGTGAAAATCTGATGATGTTTTAGGTAATATTTATGCATAAATCTAGAATATTCTAAAGGGATCACAAACTTTCAAGCACCACTGTATGTTCAACGGCCATCCAGTCATCATCCGTTTGGTTTAGGCCAAGGTCTTAACTATGATAATATATAATAACAGCAAATAAATATCCGTCTTTCAACTCCAGCAACTATAAACAGGTTCAAAATGGCAAAGACTGTACAGCTTGTACGTATGATCTTACAGTATTCAGGACTATTCCAATCTAATTACCACATCTTCATGTAAAAATTAGTACAGATTCCTATGTTAAGTGTGTTTATTTACTGGCAGCACTTTATTATTGTTTTGTTGCCTTCTAGTGCAGTGTGTTTTGCTTTTTCTGCCCAGTTGGTCACCTCAACAGCCAATCAGCACTGTGGATCCAACAGGCAGAGGTGGTTTATGAGTAAGTACAGTTTAAGAGTAGATGTCTGTGATTCACTCGAATGCTCAGTACCTTACCGATCAAGCTCCTTACCTCATGTATGGACTAGAGACTGGTTGATGCAGTAGAGACTTGGTTGATGTGGTTAGAGACTTTTTTGGACAAGTTACTCATGTTTCTGTATATGAGTTGTCATAATGTATGAAAATCACCACAATCTCTTTAGCATCCTCAAAGATATTTGACTGGGATTAATTTATAACCTTGTTTCTAGCTCACCAAGTAAGAACCTCACTTTGCTTTCCTTGTCATTGGACCAAGCCTTGTTAGCGCAGCAGGTAGCGCATCAATCTCATAATCTGGAGATTGTGAGTTCAATCCTCACAGGGGGCACAATGCACCTTTGAAAAATGGAAGGTATTCTCAAAGCAATGTGTATAGGGTTTATTGCTCATCTACGTCCCAATATCCAGATAAAGCATTACTGTACATCTTACCAGTGCTATGTGTTTGTGTTGCAGCCAATTTGTATGTGTTATTAATAAGAATAACTATTATAATTCTTAGCTTGTGATTTCTAATTGAAAGTTAAGCTGTTTCGATTCAAAGAATCAAATAGCAATTACAATCGTTTACCAAACTAAACACTTGTCTTGATGACTGAAGACCCTTTTGCACATTAAGAAGTCCTTATGTGACAGTAACACTTCAAAATTTCCACCCCATGTGAGGGCTAAAGACCCAAAAATCAGCCATCATACACCATAAGTCATGCACGCCCCTAGTAATCATCAACAAACAAAAACCCCACACGGACATGTTTTCCACCATTAACAAGTTGCTGTTGACTGACTATTTTATGCAGCTTTTCTTATTTATGTGTAGAACGACAAGTAAAACAATATTTCTGTTGCATGTAGTATGTAGTAGTAAGTTAGTAATGCTTAACCAAGTCTGATATGTTATTATATAATATATTTCAGATGTCAATGAGAAATGATGATGAAAGTTACACTGTTGTGCTCTGGTCATTTCTGAAATTTCATTCTGCTTTAACCACAGATGGGCAGTGCAGTGGTTAGTGCTGTTAGTGTGTGAAGTTTTCATACTCATGCCATGTCACCAGGTGGCCCATTGGTCTAGGGGTATGATTCTCGCTTTGGGTGTGAGCAGTCCCCGGTTCAAATCCCAGACGAACCTGATATTCAGTGCTCACTGCTTGGTTGTGCAGTTTGAATATGTGATACAAAGATAGCTTTTCTCCATTCATGTTTCTGAGGATCTACGTACACTGTATTGTTTAATCAACCATCCAAATTATTGAATTCAGCTGTTCTTATCACTTCCATGGCCACGGGTGTATAAAATCAAGCACCTAGGCATGCAGGTTTCTTCTACAAACATTGTGAAAGAATGATGAAAAATGTATACCGCACGGGAAAATTACCACCAGTGTACAGTTGAACCGGAATACCGCCCAGCACTAGTGGCAAGTGTAAAGTTTGGTGGAAGGGGGGATTATGGTGTGGAGAGGTCAAGTCAAGTCAGATCTATTTATATAGCGCTTTTTACAATGGAGCATTGTCTCAAAGCAACTTTACAAGTTTAAATTATCTAGTAATTACGTCCAATCCCAAATTGAGCAAGCCTAGGGCAACAGTGGCAAGGAAAAACTCCCTGAGTGTTTATAGGAAGAAACCTTGGAAGGACCAAGACTCAAAAAGGGACGCAACCTCCTTGGGCGGTGTAGATGATAAATCTAAGAACAAAACTAAAGTCATGGAGTCATAGTTTAAATAAAATGTGAAATATGCACATCGGCATTAAGTAGCCCGGGTATGGTGTGACAGGAGCTGATGACGGAAGCAGCTTGAGTGAAGCTGCAGCGGATGAACATCATGTGTGGGGCTGGAACTGGTACCGGAACACAGCTCGGAAAGAAAACAGAAAATGTAATTAATTATTGATTAAGAGCATAGTGTCTATTAACACTCACTGATGCCATGTGTAGCATGAGACCCCGGCAGCATTAACTCTAGCAGCATAGCTAGAAAAAGGAGAACTGGTGGGTAACACAGATAAAAGGGGTCACATGAGACATCGGCAAACTCATATGAACAAACTGGTACCGGTCGGTTAAGTAGGATTTAAACCAAGAAAGTGCTAATCCCTTAATACCTACAGTATTTTCTAGTCTGTTTAGTAAAACATCATGATCTATAGTGTCAAATGCTGCACTTAAATCTAACAGAACAAGAAAAGAAACACATCCCTTATCTGAGGACATTAACAAGTCATTTAGTACCCTAATTAATGCTGTTTCAGTACTATGATGGG
>JAJAGP010005173.1:0-36682 GCA_025084515.1 Ancistrus triradiatus
TGGGTCTAGTCATCAACAATATATGTTACATATGGTCATCATACCATTTCTAAAACTTCAAATCTAATGGTGGCCTAAAACATTTGCACAGCAAATGGTATGTTGGTATGTTTGGTATGTTAAATCTCATCAAATATTTATGGGGGCACTTGAAGACAGAGAAAACCAAACTTTCAGTAACATCAAAAGAATATACAAAATATTGTGAACTCCAGGCATGTGAAATCATCAGATTTTGCACGCCAGCTCGAGTGCATACTATTATTTCAGCAAAAGTTGGAACATACCAAATACCAATAAATTATGAAATGTTGACATGTAATTATATGGTTAATCATGTGCATCAAACTCAGTAACAACATACATCAGACTGTACATACAAATTATTCCTTGTTATTTAATATCTTAGTAAATCAGGGCAGTAATGTATAACATCTGCTGGATTGAACACTGTGACACAGAGTGACCACCAATTACACTTGAGCAATAGCAGCATCTGGCAGCTTCATTGTGATGCCAAATTGACCTTTCTACAGTCTGAAGACGTTTGATCAAGAAAGGTCTTTTTGAAAGGTAGCAGCCAAGAAACTACCTTTTCAGAAGAGGGACAGACTGAAAAGGCTCAGTTAAGATCTTAGTAAATCAGGGCTGTAATGTATAACATCTGCTGGATTAAACGCTGTGACACAGAGTGACCTCTCCTTACACTTGAGCAATAGCAGCATCTGGCAGCTTTTGCAGATTTTGCACAAACTTTGTGGAGTTCATGCCAGCTCAAGTGCATACTGTTATTACAGCAAATATTGTAATATACCAAATACTAATACTAAATACTAAATTCTGAAATACATGCGTCTATTTTTCAAATTTTCAGTCAAGTTATTATGCTGATTATATGATTTTGTAATGACAAACATTGTTAAACTCAAGAAGAGAAATGTTTCAGATATTTAATTTGTTTGCTCTTAATATTCGTCAGCAGCATTGCATAGACATACGAAACATCACTGCATGGTTTAACAACATGCCTGGCACATGAGGTAACACCTTAAACGTGCTGTTTCTATCAACATATGGTTATGGTATTATTTTAGTAACGTTGTGTTTTTTGTGTTCTGAAAGATGCTTCTTTGCACAATGTTTTCAGGGAATTGGCTCTTTTGGAGTCAGAAAATCACATATGAACCTACAAACACTGTGGTGCATTACTGCTGTTCCTTGTCTGCTAGCTTACATCATTTGTACACTACTTATTGTGGTGCACTGTGGGATTGTTTGGCAGTGCTGGATATTCTGCACTATGTTTTCAGACACTACTTCAAAATGATGGAACCTCAAAATAGAGAACTATATGGCATATTGAATAGGGGTGGATCAGTTTCAGACAAAGCTATAGATTCTTAAAGGGAACCAATCAAACTGATGAGCTTAACATCTAAGTGTACCGATCAGACATATAGAAATTCTACACATATTTGATAGGTACTTCAATAAATTTGGATGAGTATGATTAAGTATGATAAGTCTGCATGGTGAAAACAGACCTCTGGTAACAAGTTTCTAAAGCCAGAAGTGACATAGCACATCCACTTATCTGCTTACTTACTGAAAACTAATGTTGTTTATTTCATAGAGATGCTGTGTAGATGATGAAGGAAAAACACCACTGACACCATCTTACTTGTATATAAAAATGTTGTTTATTACACAGAAAGAACAACATTAAATCAAGCATCTGGTATGCTTGATAGAGGACCCGAAGCCAATGTGGAACCACTGTCTATCGGCTTTAGTCAACAGCTTATATAGACTCGCGGTCTCTGCACACTTAGATAGAAAACATATGGTCCTAATGTAAAATGATCTCCTTATTTGGTATGGACAAGGAGTTTCTTTTGTCCTGTTTATATTAATCTCAGGACTAGGAGTTCCAACTTAAAGATTTATCTCAAACATTTCAACGTCAAGCAAAAACAAGAAACACATGGAGCTTCAGACTACATTTCTGCATTAATCATATATAAAACCTTAAAAGACATTATTTATTATAAAAGAAATGGCACACATAATATACCTCACTAAGTTTCCAAATACAATTCACAAAAGCTTGCATTTCTGACAGGGGTCACTCTCTGGCCGCTAATGGCCAGGAGTTAACCCGGTTTGGCGGCGTGAGCACCGGCAGCACGATCGCGCGTGCGTCAGCCCTTCCCGGGCTTATTACGGTGAAGTGATGACACCTGTTGCTGAGCCCATATAAGCACACCTTTGTGGCTCGCTCGGTGTCGCTGCATTCCACATGCATTTCACATGCTCCGGGCTGACAGCATGCCAAGCTCTCGCGCTCGTTCAGCCATTCAACAGCGTTCTTTTGTTTATTTTTTTAGGGACAGCGGTACATCTGCAGGCGTCAAGGTCTGCAGATGGGGGCTGCTTAGAGGGAGCCTTGGTAAGGTAGGGCCCTAGACAGGGTAGGGTCAGTTTTGTTCATTTTTACTTTCATGTTTGCTGGGTTCCTCTTGCTGTTTTCAGCCTCGCCCCTGCTGTCTCCTTACTCACGCCGTCGCCCTCCCTCGCCGCGATTGGGGGAAACTTTTTATCCCCACGATCACGCTTTGGGATCAATAAAGTATTTCTGATTCTGCTTCTGAAGAGGACACAGCGTTTATTAACCTCGTCCTCTTCACTCCCCGCGTCCGTGATCGCGGAAGCTCCGCTTCGGCGAAGCGGAGGCACGGCGTAAGCACACGTTGTGAATAGTGGCGCCGTATGCTTACTGCATGTACTTTCTTTATTTAGTTTTATTAGTTAATTATATCTTTGCGTTGTTTTCCTTTCGGTTATTTATTTATATTTTGGTTATAACTACCATCTGGAGCTAACTGCACTTGGGTCTCAAAACTTTATATTTTGTTTACACGGTTCGCCATTCGTTTTTAATATGGCGAACCGTAATAATTTCATGGAAAGTTAAAGGCCTTTAAATGATTTTGGCACTGTTGGGGGTGGTTTATAAAACTAAGGGTGTAAAATTGTTTCTTAGTTTCTTTCTGATTATAAAGCCTGTTATGATCATGCAGGGATTTCTTTGCCAAGCTTTTCCCACCAGTTTACAAATAATATGTTTTAGCAGCTTCACCATGTCTGTATCTAATTTCCATTAGTTGCACATAATGACAATGCAGCTACTTACTGCACACAGTAGGTTTAATTTGAATTAAGAAAAATGTGACTGTGATTACAAATCAGAGTTGGCATATTGATTAAACAGAGGCAGTCTAATGGGGACTCATTACCACAGATGTGAATTAATAAAGTAGAAACACTTAAGTATATTTTGTAGATACTAGAGTAAAATATTTGTGCCAACTTTAGCATTTACTTACTACATTTTCTACATTAAATGGCTGTTTTAACTCTTAAAAACAACTAATATTCAACTGAATACAGGTCACAAATTTCAGGAAAAACATAATTGTTTCCTGGTAAGGTGATATACCATCATGAAACATGATATCAACAAATATCTAGAATTAGATTCAACTGATATTTGGCAATGTTTGTTTAGAGCGCGTCAATCTCAAAGAGGTCTTCAAATAGGGGTTGAGACTGTTGGGTTGTGACTGTAAAGGCCATATCGTATGATTTACTTAAATTTCATACTATTTAAAACCGTCAGTGAGCCCTTGTGTCCAGTGGTTGGGGAATAGTCATCATCTTCCCATCATGATATGGAACTGTGGTAGTCTAGCGGTTAGGTACTAGATTATGGAGCAGAAGGCCAAGGTTCAAGGTTCAAATCCCACTTCTGCCACACTGTCACTGTTGGGTCCTTGAGTTGCTTGGATTGTAAGATTGTATGCCTTGTAAGTTGCTCTGGATATGGGTGTCTGCTAAATGACCTAAATGTTATGATATGCTTGCTTCATGATAGTGTTCAGTAAGAATTTATTATTTTTATACAGATTTTCAGAGGAGATCCAAACTATGGTCCCGGATACAACCGGATACAGAGCAAATTTTCCAATAAGGAATAATGTATGTTACATTAATCCGTTGCAGACCAACAGAAAATCCACACTATATAGGGCATTATATGTAATAATGGAATTGTACTGTACAGACCTTCCCTGATTTATGAAGCGGATATATACTGACAAATCCATCATAAGTTAAATGTAGACATAAATGTATCATGAACCGATGAGTTTAACGAGTGTTTGGTAGAGCGGTCTATACTGTATAATAGCGGAGTAATGATAAGTAAGTTAGTGTTTAAAACATTTATATTACCCTACATTGACACAATGCTTATTTTATAATAAGGTGTTGAAAAATCTCGTTTAATTTAGTGAGTAATGGATTGTTGTTACGTGCCGCGGTCGAAGCGGGATTTTGCCTCCTTGTGAGCAGGAACTACATAGCCCACAACCCCGCGCGCAGGCAACATGGCTGGGGCCACACCTGGAACTCATTCACGTTGATTATGAACGCTATTTAATTGGGACTCAATCACCACTTCTTTGCGGGAGCATTACATACATGTGTGTCATCGTGTGTACAGGCGTATGCGTTTCGTGGTGGCTTCTTGTTCATGTTTCATCTCATGGATTACCCGTCGTTGCCATTCTCCCATGGGACTGCTTGCTGCAACTTCTCCAACCTCTGGACTCTGGCGTTCGTGATAACATGTGGTTTATTTCCTCAGTTTGTGCTATTTTGCCTAGCTATGCTCTTTGTGTTCTTGCTCATGTCGTTGTATCTAGCCTAGCCGTGTTCCTTGTATTCTTGGTCGTGTTGTTGAATCTAGCCTAGCCTAGCCATGTTCTTTGTGTTCCTGCTCATGTTGTTGAATCTAGCCTAGCCTAGCCATGTTCCTTGTATTGATGCTCATGTTGTTGAATCCAGCCTAGCCTAGCCATGTTCTTTATGATCTGTCTTTTGTTGTTGGATCTAGCGTAGGCTAGCCATGTTCCTTGTATTGTTGTTCATGTTGTTGAATCCAGCCTAGCCTAGCCATGTTCTTTATGTTCTGACTTTTGTTGTTGGATCTAGCCTAGCCTAGCCATGTTCCTTGTGTTCTTTCTCATGTTGTTGGATCTAGCCTAGCCTAGCCATGTTCTTTGTGTTCTTGCTCATGTTGTGGAATGCTAGCCCCTTCTCTGAGCTTACCGTGCCGTGTAGCTCTGTTGGTGAGGCGTTAGCATTTGGTAACCCTGCACCGGAGCTTGTTAGCCCTCGTTTCATGCCCGTGAGTCCCGTATCGGTGCACGCCGCGTCGGTTAACTCCGTAGATGAGCCGTTAACACCCCGTAGCGCCGTACCCGAGCCTCTAAGGTTCGGTAACCCTGTTCCGGAGCGTGTTTGCCCTGGCTTTGAGCACATTGGCCCCGTGTCCGTGCATGTCAGGCCTTATAGCTTTGGAGACGCTCCGTTGGTTGTGTCGAACCTTGTTCTCAAGCACACCGCGCCCTTTAGCTCTGTACCCAAGCCAGGTGCGAATCACGTGTCAGCGTTGGAACCCACTAACAGGATCTGAAGGCTCCTTGCGCTCGTTTGCTCGGTAGCCCCGCCATTGGTTCCCCGCGGCTTGCCGTTTCCACCCATTGGTCCGAATCGCGTGCGCCACTGAACCTCGCCTCCGAGCAAACCACTCCTGCACCTGAACTCGTCGTGCAACCCGGCCTTGTACGAGCTTCGCCAATAATTAATAGGAAACTTCCGGACTTAGTTGCGCTAAGGGCCGCCAGTTCCAGAGGGACCTCCCTGGGAGCCACCAGTCCCAGCGTGGCCTTCCCTGAGGTCTGCTGTTCCAGTAGGGACCCCCAGAGGTCCACCTTCCCAGTGCCGATGATGAGGTCATCCGTGCCAGTACCAGGGTTGCCCATTCCAATGCCAAGATCGTCCAGCGCTCTCCGCCTCGCTTTAAGGTCATCCAGAGGGCTCTGATGGAGCTCTTATCACCTTCGCGTCTGGGACCCCCAAGGGACCGACATTGCCTTCGTCCCGCTTGCTCATCTTGTTGAATCTAGCCTAGCCTTGCCAAGTTCTTGTGTACTTGCTCATGTTGTTGACTCTAGCCTAGCCTAGCCATGTTCTTTATTTTCTGGATCTTGTTGTTGGATCTAGCCTAGCCTAGCCATGTTCCTTGTGTTCTTGCTCATGTTGTTGAATCCAGCATAGCCATGCCACGTTTCTTGCCTTTTTGCTCATGTTGTTGATGTTCCTTGTATTCTAGCTCATGTTGTTATTCCTAGCCTAGTCCACGCTCCTCGTATTTGGGTTCACGTTGCTATTCCTAGCCTCGCCCATGTTCTTCGTATTCTCGTTCGTGTCGTTATGCATAGCCTAGCCCCGGCTCTGTTCTGTTAGCTGTGTTTCTCCCTGGTTTCTTTTTCTTGTGTTATTTTTACCCTGTGTACCTCTGAGCCCAAGTGGCCTTATTGTTTATTTGCAGTGCCTTATTTTGTGCCTGGGGAACACTTCTGTTTAATAAATCATTGCCGTTTTGAACTGGGACCTGCATTCGCCTGCTCATGCCTTGCCGCCCCCATAACAATTGTAGTGAAAAGTAAAAGCTTGCTTACTCTATTGATGGCACTAGCATAACTGCTTAGCTAACTGCAGCTTGTGTTCTGGAGCATTCAATTCCTGTTTGTCTTTCAGTTGGTTCTTATAAACTAACTTTTTTAGGACTCATGGGGACTAAGACTGTAGTGCTGTGAATGTAAAAATAAAGAAAAACATGATAAAAATAGTGGAGATCTTCTGTGAGGGCTATTGTGAGTCAGAATGACTGAATCACTGTGTACTGAATTGTCAATCATTAACAGTAAATCGAGCTTTGAAGGAAACGAGTCATGTGGCACGACTCGTACAAGTTTAAGCAAGTGCACCAAGTACCCAGCAAACAACGAATGCTGAGACAAATAGAATTAGATGGCTTCTGAGGTGGTTGAGAACTGAGGTACCACTTTACTTGTTTTTTTACTAGTGTTTCTAATGTGGGACTGCAGTTTAAACTATTTAATGTGAATGGTCCATATTGAACTACAGTGTTTTCACAAAAAAATATTTTTTCAGAAATTATGGATTCACTGGAATATTTATCCCCATATTTCCACTCAGAGGTTTATTAGGATATCTTTGTTTGAAATGTTTTTAGCAGTGACGATTTGACGAAGCTAAACTGAATGATTAAACTTAGCCTGGTTATTACTGGTAAATATAATCTTATAATTTAGACCCAGATGCACAACTAATTGTTTATGTTTTAGAAAATTATCAAATAAACAAATCAGATAATCGTTGTTTTTCAGCACCGTATTAGCTAGTTAATGTCATTCTAGCCTAGCTGATTTTTACTAGCATCACCACTGCTCAAAGAACTGTTAGTGTTACTATAAGTTGCACTGTGGTTAGTACTGTCACCTCACAGCTCCAGAGATCCCTGGTTTAATTTTTGGCTTGGACTAGGCATTTGTGGAGTTTTGGCATGTTCTCCCTGTGTCTGCATGGGTTTTCTCCAACCAAATATAGCATTTATCAGATGCTTTTATTTAAAGTGACTTATAATTGAGCTGAACAGTTGAAGGTTAAGGGCCTTGCTCAAGGGTCCGATCCTGATGCAGACTAATTAAATGAATCTTTAATGTAGGTAATAATACTACAGGCTGAAAAAAGACTGTTTGTCTTGTTAATTATTTTATTACTCTTATAACACTTCGTTGTTGGGAAAAACGATGATGGTACACTCATTTGCAAGATGGCTACCTTATATTTCACTGCTTCTGAGGTATGTTAGATACTTTAAAACTTTTAATAAAACACTTTTGTGGATCCACTGAATTTTTATGAAAGCATGGCCAGGGGGTAATATATTGAGGCCATGAGAATTGGGTAATGTGCGGCCACAACTTAATAGGCTGAGAAAATGTAAATAGCCGTGGCCTTGAGCTACAAGAAGTGTAACCATTTGGTCTTCAGTCTTTTATGCGTCATTCCACGATCAAAGTAATGCATAATATTACCGGCCTTTAAAGTCCAGTGACCTGCCATGAGTTGTGTATTTCATGGCCACTTATCCTATGACCTAAATATGTTACTTAATAATACTAACACTAATATAATAATTCATGCCCTTGGCTTATTAAAAATAGCCACCGTGTCACCTCAGCAAAGTCAAAGTATTATATAAACTATTGCTTGAGTCATTCTTGAATCATTGCTCTTTGCTGCTGGGTACTTTACGCAAAACTGATTAGCCTCCCCAACTCCCTGAAAAGGATTAAGTGAGGGAGTAAATGAGTGTTCATAATTCATGGCTGTTCCATTAAAAAAATACCACTATGTCACTGCAGGATTTTAATAGAGTTAAACATCTTAGAGATGAGTATTCCATTATCTTTTTGCCCAATGAGAAAGTGTTATCGTACTAAAATAATTAACAAGACAAACACAATCTGCTCTTGAACCTACAGCGGTAAAATCCAATTTATGATTCATCTGTTACATTTAGCAGATGCTTTTTTCAAAGTCACTTATATATTTTTCAGAGTCACAGCTGAACTGTTGATGGTTAAGGGCTTTGCTCAAGGGTCCAATGGTGGCAGTTTGCAAAGGCAAGATTTGAACTAACTTTTTGATTAGAATGCCACAGCCTCAGCTACTAACAACACTCTCCCTTGTCTTGAATCAGGAGATGGAGACACTGACAGAGACTTTTTGCACTGTGAGGACTTTATATGTTTTTAGACTGATTACACTCAAATTAATATCCATTTAAGGTGGTAGATGGGTAAGGTGAATGTAACCCAATCTTCCGTGGATGACTCTCTCCGTAGACACCATCTGCTTTGGGTTAAAAGAAACAGTTGGTGGCCGTGAGCTGTACAAAGTCACTTACTCTCCTTTTTTCTTATCATAGCAGTTGAAAGCTATGGGAAAGAAATCAAACAAAGAACAACAAAAAGTTAACCTTCTATTATATCTTTGTTATGCGTTAGATAACAGATGGCTATCTAAAAAGTCTGAAAGTAGTATGAAAGTAGTATTTGTATATCTTTAAACGTTTTACTCAATATATGAGGGTTCTGATGATACTCCAGTAAAATACATCATGTTGGCTCTTCATAGCGAGCATGTTCCTTTTCTGATTTCATATAAGTGATGGAGCCGTTCTGGGCCACACTTGTGACTTTCATAGGTGTAAGTGCTGCCGTGCAACAATGGCGATGACCTCGCTATGATGATGACCCAGTACACAGCCAGAACTGCACCTGCCGGGCAACATTTGGCCCTAAATACATGGGCAGTGTATACATGGGCCACGTGCAGCAAATAGTTTGAATGCCATGATGAATTTGGCCCCAAATACACTTACCATTGCCATAACTGAGTCATTTTGGCCAGGAACTGTCTGCTGTTCTGGATTCCCCAGAATAAATTTGTGGCTAAGCTTTTTATGTCAAACTCACAGCCAGGAAAGTATATTGTCTGGTCATACCAACTTTGACACACAACCGTTTTTCCCCAGATACTGGATTTAATTCATGCAATTTATGATCTATGCATTTGTCTCATTTTTCTTGCAATTTCTTGGTGATAGTTGGTCCAAAATCAGATGATGGAGCAGACACAAATTTTAGTTTCAAGGTTCTGTTCTCTGCCAATCTCTGCTGTTATCTGCAAAATGTCTATGCTTGCCTGTGCTGACCTAGCACGAGGTGTTTGCAAGGTGAATATAGTGTGGGGGGAAAAAGCGATGGCAATGACCTCAACCGAATCTCACTGCCAGTACACACTAGAACTGCACTTACAAATCCTGCACAAATATTACCTATAGTATATTATATGTGGGCCACGTGCAGCCCAGAGTTTGAATGTCATAAGGAATTTTATTGTGGCTGTCAACAGTTGGGTCAAATGGCCCTAAATACTTGCTCGCTCGCTTGCCATTGCCATAACTGAGTCATTTTGCCCCAGAACTGTCTGCTATCTGGATTCCCCAGAATAAATTTGCGGGTAGGCATTTTATGTAAAACTCACAGCCATGGAAGTATACTGTCTGGTCATACCAGCTTTGAAGTTTGGTGGTGGAGCACACAACATTTTTTGCCCAGATACTGGATTTACTTCATGCATTAATGATCTGTGTATTTGTCTCATTCTTCTTGAAATTTCTTGGTGATAGTTGGTCCAAAATCAGATGACAGGATGGGGCAGACACAAACTTTGGTTCCAAGGCTCTTTTCTCTGCCAACCTCTGCTGTTATCTGCAAAATGTCCATGCTGGTTAGTGCTGGTCAAAAGCATAACAAATGCTGATCTTTGTAGCAGGGTTAAATCCTGGGGTTGGGTTTGCAAGCAAAGATGCAATTACAAACTGGTAGCAGTAATAAGGCTCAGTGGTTTTACAGGTCTGAATTCTAGTCTTTGGCGTTTTAATCTTTCCTTTAGGTTTCTCTTTTAAGGAACGTAACATGCAAGTTTTTGATGAGCTGTGATAAGAGTGAAAGTATTTAATTACATAATTACTTATATATTTAACACCCGAGACACAGAACAACAGGTGCATTGTAATACGATAATTTTATTTTATTTTGAAGTCTTATTGTTTATGCATGCCTAATCTGGAGGAATAAAGTCAAAAGGGAAATTAAATAACCAAAAGTTTCTAAGTTTGTGCTCAGTTAAACTGCGAAACCTTCAGCCAAATGTTTCATTTTGTTTGGTTTTGGCGAAATATTTTCATTTCAGTGCATCTCTAGTTAAAATCCCAGATAGCAGACCATTCTGTGCTAAATATGGCTCAGTTATGGGTCAGTCAGGGTCAGTTATGGCAATGGCTCATAAACTCAAAACTCAAACTTGGTCCAACTGTTGGCAGCCACAATAAAGATTCATCACGCCATTGAGATTCTGGACTGCATTTGTCCCACATGTAATCTACCGTAGGTAATATTTGTGCATGATTTAGCTCTGGCTTTGTACTAGCAGCCAGATTCAGTCGAAGCCATTGCCTGTCTTTCCATGGCGGTATGTGAACCAATGAAAACGGCAGGTGTGTCCCAGAACCAGGTCATAACTGCTATCTGGGATATCCATACAGCCACCATGACTTGACCACACTGGATATGAGTTTTGATGAACAGTATTTGACAGCAGGCACAGTACCTACTAACATTCATTCATTCATTTTCTTATCTGCTTGATCCTGGACAGGGTCCCAGAAGAGCTGGTGCCTAGCCGGCGTCGTGGGGTGCAAGGCAGGAACAACTCTAGACAGGGTGCCAATCCATCATAGGGCATACCTACTAACAGTGAGGTGTAAAGATTAAAATGTGCCTGAAATCTTTACTTTTAGAACTCAAAAAATGTCCACTCAGTACATTAATGTGCTTGATATGAGAATATTATTGACTCCTGATTGTTAGAGGAACTGAGTGGGACATATAAAGCTTAATGTTGCATTTAAAACCAGGTCATGTGGGTTCAGTTCCTTAAGAGTGAATATGAATGCTGTGTGAGTGGATCAGTGAAAGGTTCAGTCATAATCTCTGGTTTAGATCAATAAAGATTAAACGCTATTACTTCAACCCTGTTACACAAATGGATCGAAAGAGGGGGTGGATGGACGCATAATACTTAAGGTACAGCATCGTTAAATGTTAATGACGCTTGATGGCAAACTGCACACTCTAAAGCTTACCCTTTCACTGCGGCACTGACTCAAAGCTGTTCCCAATATTTTATATTCAAATCTCTGTCAAGGGCTTATTAAAATCTGTTTGAAAAAGAGCCACAATACAAATGACAAATTCTACACTAACCAATGACTTTATTAGGAACACGTCTTTGTTTCTGCACTCGCTGTCTAATTTATCAGTTCCACTTTACCATTCAGTAGTGCTTTGTATTCAGAGTGTAGTTCATCTGTTTCTCCACATACTTTGTTAGTACCCTTTGTTCTCTAATTGTCAGGTCCAGCACAGAGCAGGTACTATTTGGGTGTTGGATCATCCTCTGCACTGAGATTATTGCAAGGTAAGTAAGGTAAGTGGGCAGCAGTTCTATTTGCAATGTTTCTTTATAATGTCTTTCTTAGTTTTGTTTGTAGGATTCCACTGTCTTTGTGTGACCAGGAGGGCACTGGATTTGCTTCATTCCTTGTTGTTGGGGCTCTGGACACATAATTGGAAGCTTGTTCAAATTCTGACTCTGCCAGGCTGCCACTGTTGAGCGAATGAGCAAAGCCTTTAACTATTAACTGCTCTTTTAAGTCGCTGTGAAAGATTTAATAAAGCGTTGCAATATAATGAGATCTATTGTGTGATGTATTAACGCAAATTAAAGAGCTTCCTGCTGAGACGATGTAAGACTCATTTGCACACACTTTGGCTGCCACACAGCACAGGCGACCTAGAATAAATTGAAAAGGTAAAAGGAATTTTGTAAAATGGCAGACCAGAGTTTTCTGTAAAAGTGTAGGCACTCCGGTCAACTACATTTTGCTGATGTTCCAAATAGAAAAATGTAAAACGTTTCTTGTAGAGAATGCAAGCATGAAACTAATTTTCGGCAAGTGTAAAAATTTGGGCACCTTTCCAAATGATCCACTAGTGTGCCCTCTAAAGGCTGTGGTAAAATCGGCAACATAAGTAATTGGACAATATGTGTCAAAAGGTTTTCATAATAATGTATTTCCAATGAGACTTTACATTTTCCATTGAGACATTACAGTCTAGTTTAGGCATAGATGACTATATAAATATATTGTTGTACTGATGCCAGAATATTATGCCCACTCAGATTGAACCACAACTGCGCATGTCAAGGTCTGTTATATATACTCACTGATCACTTTATTAGGTACACCTACTTGTTTCTACACTCATTGTCCATTTTATCAGTTTGACTTATCATATAGAACCACTTTATAGTTCTACAATTACAGACTCAGTGTCACTGTAAAATTGAAGCACGACTAATACAAATGTGCAACAACAAAGCTGCTATCTCTGCTACCTATGTAGTATGTAGAGCTGATAAAATGCACAATAAGTGTGGAAACAAGGAGTTGTACCTGCTTAGAGTAATCTGTGATCAGCTGACCATAATATCCTTGCTCATCAGTCTATATTATAAATTAATTTGCATTAATTTGTGGGTGACAGCACAGGTCATGATTTTGTATATGTATAAAAAGGTTATCTTAAAACCCACTCATGTACTGTTGATGACTTTAAGAACACAATACAAATCGATTCCTGATAGTAAAGCACCAAGAGTAACAAAAAGAGAGGATCCCATTCTCTTTCCCGAAGTTTTCAGTTCCTTCTCTATCTATCTTTCTGTGCCTCTCTCTCTCTCTCTCTCTCTCTCTCTCTCTGTCTCTGTTGCAAGATTTGGATTCTCTGCCTGGCACAAAATCAATGAGTCACTTCCATTAGGGAGACCAACATCTCTGTCTCCATCTACCCCTCTTTACCTCTTCCACATTCTTGTTCTCTTAGTGGATGAAACATTGTCCTCCCCCACAGTATTCTACCTATACATCTACACTCACCTTTGACTTTATTAGGTACACCTCCTTGTACATTGTCCATTTTACCAGTTTCACTTCTCATATAGATGTAGAACTACTTTGAAGAACTGCTTTGTAGTTCTACAATTACAAACTGTAGCCCATGTGTTTCTCCAAATATTTTGTTAGTCCCCTTTACTATCTTATCTAATGATCAGGATTCCCACAGGACCAGCACAGATCAGGTACTATTTGAGTGGTGGATCATTCTGGTGACACAAATGTGGCAGTGTTGTCTTAGTGTGTGTTTTGCTGGTATGAGTGGATCAGAAATAGAAGTACTGCTGGAGTTTCTAAACACTGTGTTCATGCACTGTGCACTCATTAGACACATCCACCATATTGCTCCATCTTGTAGATGTAAAGTCAGACACTGCAGAGACTGTTGCACAGTTTGAGTTAATCATCCTCTAATCTTTCATCTGTGCTCACAGGATGCTGATACAGGATTCTGGTGGCTCAACATTGTTGGTTGGTGGACTATTTTCAGTTCAGCAGTGACACTGAGGTGTTTAAATCCTCCAGCAACACTGCTGTCTCTGATCCACTCATACCAGCTCAACACACACTAACACAACACCACCACCACATCAGTGTCAGTGCAGTGCTGAGAATGATCCACCACCCAAACAGTACCTGATATGTTGTGGTCCTGTGGGAGTCCTGACCTTTAAAGAACAGAATAAAGATGACAAACAAAGTATGTAAAGAAACAGATGGACTACAGTTTGTAATTCTAGAACTAAAAAGTGCATCTATATGGTAAGTGGAACTGATAAAATGGACAGTGGAGGACACCATTCCCTCTTTCGCTGTCTTTTCCCATGTTTGTTCACTTTGCCGCTCTCCATATGTTTATATCACTCTCTCTTGCCGCATGTATGGATGTGAGTGTCGGGAGTGCATGGAGAGTGAGAGAGCTTTTGTTGTTTTGCAAAGATTTCTTTTAAAATCAGCATTTTCTATGTAAAATCTTCAGATCTTTTTGTTAGTGTGTGTTAGGTAGGGTTTTGACCCGCAAGGTGTTTGCTACCAGCATTTGATTGGATTATTGCAGCTCCAAACCCCAGCAGGTAGGAAAGTTTAAGTACTAGTTTGAACATTCCTCCTTTTATAAAGGACATTTTATTGCTGAAAATGTTAGGGTTTGGCAATAGGACCCTAAAAGAGACGGATATTAGGACCCAGGCGCAGGAAGCTCCCAAAGAAAGTGGGAGACAATAGGGGCAAAAGGCAAACGTAGAGACACCACGTGGCTGGAACAACCAGACGATGTGGGGATTCGATCACTGGAGCTCTGGCATCCGGGACGAGAAACACGTAGCCAGATACAAACCGCTAGGGGGCAAGCGGGTTGAGAATGTCAAAAACAAGCGCCGCCCACGGCAGACTCAGAACTAAAGTTTGTGTATTGAACGAAGTGGGAGCGCAAAGGGAACAAATGATATGAGGAAAAAACTCCCTGTATGGTTGGAACTTGCCAGCAAGAAAGGAAAGTAACCACGCTGATAGTGGGAAGATAAACTCTAACACAGGGGCTGTGCTTACGTGCAACTAGAAGCTGACAGGGGAGGTGGGATGCCTGAGTGAGCAAGGGATGAAGCGCATGCGCGGCAGAGCGATGTGTGGAAAGCGGACGGTTACTGAACGTCCCCTCGCCGTACTAGGATCGGCAGACGGCGAGGATGAACGGAACTAATAACCCAGCGGACTGGGGAGTACTCCCCAGTGAAGCAGAGAGCAAACGTGGAGTAGGAAGTAGCGAATGAGCGAACCATCACCGAAGCAGACCGGAGAACGGTGCTTGAAGCTGGGTGAGCTATGGCTAATGGAAGCACGGAGGACCACGGAGCTAAACCTATGCTACCGACTAATTTCCTATCGTACCTCAAGCCTTGCAGCTCTACACCACTTGCTCTCTTCAAAGAGCGAGTTACCTTCTGACCCTAGGGGAACTGCGGTCCAACCGGGCGGGGAAGGTAAGTGGCGATGACGCTAGAGAGTGTCGGACAAAGGGCCAATGTAGTAGCCTTGAACATAATGCGTGCGTGTAGTAACATGCATCGCGGAAACTTAGCTGTATGTGAGGGTGTGACTGCGAGGGCCGCTTAAGGCTGATTTATATAGGCAGTTATTCAGGTGCTGCCAATAACGTCGGGCCACGCCTTGCACGGATGCCGGTTTCGAGATGGGTGGTGCGCCCCTGCAGGCTACCCCCCCCCGAGGGCGGCTCCCGACGTCCCTCCAGAACTCCCGGATCAGTTCTGGACCTAGGATGTGACGAGCCGGGACCCAAGATTGCTCTTTGGGACCATACCCCTCCCAATCGACCAGGAATTGGGTGCTTCCCTGGACCCGGCGCTCACTCAGCAACTGACGAATCGTATATACTGGGGAACCCTGCATCGCCGTGCCCGGCGGGCTGGCTGGGGCAGTGCCCCAGCAGAGGAAGGGCTTGAGGCAAGATACATGAAAGGTGGGGTGCACCTTTAGGGACTGGGGGCAACTCCAGCTGGTAGGTGGGCAGGGATGATGGGCTGGGGCGAGGAGTGCTTGGCGCCCTCAAGTCAGTGCCACCACTCGTAAAATGCCAGCTTGATGGCCAGCAACTCCCGGTCCCCGATGGGGTAATTGCGCTCAGCCGGGGTCAGGCGACGGGAGAAGTAGGCACAAGGGTGGAGTTTGGAGGTCGGCCCAGTGCGCTGCTACAGAACCGCCCCTACGCCCACGTCCGATGCGTCCACCTTGGCGAGCTGTGCTTTCCTGGGCCAACGGAAGGCCCCCGGGACCTTGCGGGTCAGCGCCTTGAGGGGAGCGGCCAGGGTGCTGAAGTCCCTAACGAACCGACGAAAGAAACTGGCGAAGCCCAAAAACTTCTGGAGAAGGCGGAGGGAGGTTGGCTGTGGCCAGTCGGCAACGGCCTGGAGCTTGGCCGGATCCATGCACATGGTGCCCTGGGAGACGATGAACCCCAAAAAGGTGACCGAGGCCGCATGGAAGACTGACTTCTCCAGCTTAACGAACAGCCGGTTCTCCAGCAAAAGCTGAAGGACCCATCTGACATGGCCAATGTGGTACTCGATGGAGCGCCTGAAAATGAGAATGTTGTCAAGGTAGACCACAACATAGCGATCCAGGGCCTCATGCAGGACGTCATTCATGAGATGTTGGAAGACGGCTGGGGCAGTCATGAGACCAAACGGCATAACAAGGTACTCACAGTGCCCCGTGGGTGTTAGAAACACCATCTTCCATTCGTCCCCCTGCCTGATGGGGATGAGATTGTAGGCGTTGCAGAGGTCCAGCTTGGTAAAGACGCTGGCCTTCTGCAACGCCTCAAATGCTGACGACATCAGTGGGGTACCGATCCTTGGTGGTTATGGCATTGAGGCCCCGGTAGTCAATGCATGGGCGCAGGGACCCGTCTTTCTTGCCCAAGAAGAAGAAGCCTGCGCCCACCGGTGAGGAGGAGGGCCTGATAAAGCCCAGATTGAGGGCCTCCTTGATATATTCCTCCATAGCTCTGCACTCAGGGGGGCTCAGGGAGAACAGCCTGCCCCTGGGAGGAAGTGTGCCCGGCTGCAGGTTGATAGCGCAGTCATAGGGCCAATTGGGGGGGGAAAGCTTCTGGGACCACTGCTTACGAATACCAATCCCAGGTCCGGTAGGGTTCGGGCACCCGGGATATGGTTCCCCGGGGGTCTGTCCTGACTGGGGACGGACCGGATCCGGCTGATCATGGAGGGAGACGAGACAGTGATTGCCGACCGCGGGCGAGCCCAGGCAAAGATTTACTGGTTTTTCCAGTCGATCCAGCATCCAAGGATCCCCAGGCACAAATACCCAGAATGAGGGGCTTGTGTGACCAGAAGGGCCGCTTCCGTGTGCGAGCCCACCTGTAGTCCCACCGTAGCGTACGGTGGGTAAACCAGGCTCACAACCGAGGCCATCCTCACCACCCTGACCGTAAGGGCGGTCAGGGGTTTTGGAACGCAAAGCCCAGCCGTGGGCCTGCTGGTCGATGAAGCTTTCTCGCCCCAGAGTCAATGCAAACTCGGAGGCGGGTCCTGGGGCCCCTCCCTTGGCTGATGAGGGTGGGAAGAGACAGACTCGAGGGGAAAGGGACGGTAACGCCTAGGGCCGGCTCCCCCTGCCGGACCTGGCGGCCACGTTTCCCGGCTTCCATGAAAATCTGGGGGTCCTGATCCCCCGAGCTTCATGGGCTCAGGGAGATCATGATCAGGTGAGGTGGGGCTGGGGGTTCTGCCACCTGATCACTGAATGGAACCTGAGGAACGATCGGATCCCCTTTCCCTGGCTCTCTGTCACATGCGAGTGTCGATGCGGATGGACAGGTCATAGAAGTTAGCCAGGGAGGTTGCGGGTGGCAAGGTCATCCTTGAGCCGCTCACTAAGACCCTTTTCGAAGACCGCCATGAGAGCCTCCGCCCCCAAACAGCTTTCCGCCATCAGGATACAGAACTCAATCACGTAATCGGCCGCAGGTCTGTTACCCTGGGAGAGTTCGAGAAGGCAGAGTTCGAGATGGCCCCACCTAGAGCCTGCACCTGCTCAGTAATGTCCAACCAGCAATGCTCATGGCGACCGTGGCGTCCCCCTAAGCGGAAGCACTCTCTTCCTGGACCGGGAGGGGTTGGGGGCTTAGGAGGATCTGCTGGGTCCATAGTTGGTCGCACCCTGCTGTTAGGGTTTGGCAATAGGACCCTAAAAGAGACGGATATTAGGACCCAGGCGCAGGAAGCTCCCAAAGAGAGTGGGAGACAATAGGGGCAAAAAGGCAAACGTAGAGACACCACGCAGCTGGAACAACCTGCCGATGTGGGTATTCGATCACCAGAGCTCTGTCGTCCGGGATGAGAACAATACGAGCTTGCCATGTAGCCAGACACAAAATGCTAGAGGGCAAGCAGGGTTGAGAACTTCAAAAACAAGCGCCGCCCACGGCAGACTCAGAACTAAAGTTTGTGTATTGAACAAAGTGGGACAAATGATACGAGGAAAAAACTCCCTGTATGGCTGGAATTCGCCAGCAAGAAAGGAAAGTAACCGTGCTGATAGCGGGAAGATAAACTATAACACAGGGGCTGTGCTTACATGCAGCTAGAAGCTGACAGGGGAGGGGGGATGCCTGAGCGTGCGGGGGATGAAGCGCATGCACGGCAGAGTGATGCATGGAAGCGGATGGTCCGTAATTCCCTCGCCATACTAGGATTTGGCAGACTGCGAGGATGAACGGAATAATAAACCCAGGGCCTGGGGATCTCCCCAGCGAGCGGATGGAACGGGGAGCAGAAAGTAGCAAATGAATGGGGAAAAGAAGAAAAGGGAAAACCGTCGCCGAAGCAGACCGAGAACGGTGCTTGAAGTCTGGTTGAGTTATGGCTAACGAAGCACGGAGGACCGGAGCTAAACCTACGCTACCGACTAATGCCCTACTGTACCTCAAGCCTTGCAGCTCTCTTCAAAGAGCGAGTTACCTTCTGACCCTAGGGGAACCGCGGTCTAACCAGGTAAGTGGCGATGACGCTAGAGAGTGTCGGACAAAGGGCCAATGTAGTAGCCTCGAACACAACGCGTGTGTGTGGTAACGTGCGTCGCGGAAAGTTAGCGGTATGTGAGGGTGCGATGGCGAGGGTTGCTTAAGGACGATTTATATAGGCAGTTATTCAGGTGCTGCCAACAACATCGGGCTGCGCCTTGCATGGGCGTAGCGAGCGGGACGGGCTCGGGATGCCGGTTTCGAGACGGGTGGCCGTCACGGAGCAGCTGTATTTGAACTGGGTTTACATTACACACAGGTGGACTCTTTTTAGTCATTAGCAGTCATCAGGCAACTTCTGAATGCAATTGGTTGCACTCAGAGAAAAGGGGGCTGAATACTTTTGCACACCGCACTTTTCAGTTTTTTGTTTCTAAAAAATGTTTTGAATCATGTATACTTTTCTTTCCACTTCACAATTGTATACCGCTTTGTGTTGATCTTTCACATTAAATTTCAATGAAATATATTTATGTTGTGGTTGTAGTGTGACAAAATATAGAAAAGTTCAAGGGGTATGAATACTTTTGCAAGCCACTGTATAGTGTACTGTACACAGCTGAAGAAATTAGTAAATTCCTGCAAGTTACTAAAGACAATAGAGTGTACAAGCTGAAAAATATTTCAAGGACAGGAAACAGTATAGTTATGATGTAAAACGTTTAAGGAATGAAGGGACAGTTACAAACCTGGAAAGTCTTTGCCTGAAGGAAATCTTGACTAAAAGGAAATGAAGGTGAATTGAATGGCATACTTTAGTTTATATTATATTGAATTGGTTTTTATTATCAGCAATTCCTACCTAGTTTTTAATAAGCGGAATTAAGATTGCGACCATAACCGTAAATGTGGCCAGGGACTGTGGGAAAAAACAATGAAACTCTCTTAATTAGTAAAGCAGAAATTGCTTGATACAGTGCACTATTAAAACGGAAAGTACAGTGGTGCTTGAAAGTTAGTGAAACCTTTAGAATTTTCTATATTTTTGCATAGACATGACCTCATCATCAAATTTCCACAAAAGACATAAAAGAAGGTAATGAGAACCCAATTGAGACAAAATATTATACTCTGTGATGTATTTATTGAGGCAAAGGATCCAATATTACATATCTGTGAATGGCAAAAGTATATGAACCTGCAACATTAACTGTAACTAAACATGTGTGTGACTGTTGAACATATCGGTTTGGAATAACTTAAGTCCTTTTCTTCATAGAGAACAGCTTCAAGCCTCCTTTAACCATTTTTTGGTAGAACTATTTATGTGCTTAGATTTGTTGTCTTGCTGCATGACTCACTTTCTCTTGAGATTCAGTTCACACACTGGTGTCCTGACATATTTCTTTAGAATGTTCTGCTATAATCCAGAATTCATTCTTCCATTAATGAGGGCAAGTCGTCCTGACCAGGATGTAGCAAAACAATCCCAAACCATGATACTACCACCATCATGTTTTCACAGATGGGATAAGGTAATAAGGAAGAACAACTAGGGTGTGATCATGTGAATATTCTGTTCTATTCAATTCTGTTCTATTCTATTCTATTCTATTCTATTCTATTCTATTCTTTGAGTCACCTGACTAGGCTGTCAACAAAAGTTACCATAGGAGGTCAACAAAAGTGACCGTGGCGAAGAGTTCAGGGGTAGCGACCGTGGCGCAGGGACCGGTACAAAAGACCATGACGCAGGGGTTGGCCAGTAGTGACTGCAGCGCAGGGATCGGTACAAATGACCATGGCACGGAGTCTGCGGTGACAACCGCGGTGCAGGGACTGGTACAAAAGACCGTGACACAGGGGTAGGTGGTGGCGACCGCGGCGCAGGGATCGCTACTAAGGACCATGGCGCAGGGGTCGGCGGTAGCGACTGCGGTGTGGGGACCGATACAGAAGACTATGTTGCAGGGGTTGGTGGTAGCAACCGATGTGCAAAAGTTTCAGGTACAGAGCTAAGGGGTGCGGCACGCTCAGATACGGAGCTGGGGGGCGCTAACTACTCAGGTACGGAGCTAAGGGGCACAGCAAGCTCAGGCACAGAGCTAAAAGATGTGGCGAGCTCAGGTATGGAGCTGGGCGACACCAGCTGGTCAGATACAGAGCTAAGGGGCATGGCGAGCTCAGGAAGGAATCTGGGCGGAGCTAAGTGCTCAGGTACAGAGCTAAAGGGCTTGGTGAGCTCAGGTACGGAGCTGGGGCTAAGAAGCGCTAAAGGAGCCAGCTCCTGAAAGGCCTTGGTAATGGCCGAGAGCTGCTCCACCATGCCCTGCAGCTCCTGCTCAAGCTCGAGTTATAGGCTAAAGGGGTTTCTGAGAGGGAGCGGTGATGGGTAGTAAGCCCTTACCTCCTGCTCCCTAGCTCTTTATCTAAGTGATACAGCTGCACGAATGGATAGATAACACAGCGCGGCCAGGGAGGAGGTGGGAAGAGTCAGGGCACACAAAACTTCTTGATGTACTCGGCCACAGACTCACTGCCCTGAGCGATGTCAAAAACTTTGGTCGGCCCAGGTGGCTGGCGACTGGGGACCTCCTTGGAAGGTGGGTCAGGAGCCAAAGCCGGGGCCACACCTGGTCCCAAAGTATCAGCTGGGGCCAGGATCCCCAGTGGGTACCTGGGAAGACACTGATGCCTACCGCTCTTGGGGGAATCCATATAGGAGTCCCAGGAGCTAACGCTGGGTGCAATAATTGGTTGCATCCTACTGTTATAGTTCACCATATTAAAAACCTGGCAAACCATGAAAACAAAGGAAAAAGGGGTTTTAGGACACAATTGCAATTAGCTCCAAATGGAAAATGTGAACCAAATTAATAATGAATAAAAAAACACACCACTACAGAACGAAAAAGCAAAGAGAGGAACAGGTCTGCTGATAGTGCAGGACCCGAGACTCAAACACCAAGTCTCTTGTGTTAGAGACTAGTGTTCTAAGCTTGCGCCACCGGGGCACTGAGGCTTGAACACACAAAGGAAAAGATAAGCAGACACATGCGCCACCAGAAGTGGACTCAAAACAAGGAAAAAGCCATAATGTGTAAAAGAGGAAGAGAGAGGCCTTAAAGGAATGCATCAAACAGGACTCGAGCAGCGCGATCCAAAAACAAAAGTACAAAGACGAAAACAAATAGAATGCGGAACGTGAACGGCGGTCCGCAAATACGCAGGTCAGACACTACGCTTTAGAGCTGAACCCTGCTCGGAAGAGATCGGCTGCGCCGACGAATGCCAAGGTGCGTAGAGGTTGCAGGTACGCAGAGTGAGTATTGCACTCGAGGAGAAAGAGAGATGAGGAAGAGACTCTCCGATACAACGTGCCAGATCGCGGGAACAAGTCTGTGCCGATCGCAATGAAAATGGCTTCTGTGCAAGACAGGTCTACCGGTTTCCCTACCGGGGGACAAGTGAATGCAAAACGCGAGAATTACAGTGTGTAGGAGATAACAATAGTAGCGATATAGTAAGAGTGTGCCCCTGGGTATGTGAGACGGGTGAGGTCTCCACGTAAACGCGAGTTGAGGATGCAACAACTCTTAAATAATGCTCTTAAATAATTCGCTGACAAGTGTCACTAACATCACAAACAAGCAGCAATCAACGGGTGCATGCGCGATTGCGTTACCTGTGGGAGTCCCACAATAGCCAAGCCAATACTGCCATCTAATGTCCGTTTGGAGGGAACCCCCACAGTGCTGAGTGGTCCTAACATTTATATTTCAATTATTGAATGTATTTATTGATTATTATTATTGTATTACATTCATTTGGTTTATTCAGGGTTTTAATCATTAATTAATTACATATGAATATGACGTGAAAAACAATCATTAGGTGGTCAGGAATAGATTCATTTTATTTACATTACTTCTTATGGGGAAATTTGATTCTGGCCAGAGATCGACTGGCCTTTTGGAACCAATTAAGTTCGAATTCCGAGGTACCACTGTATAATATTTTCATCTCATTTGAATAATTGTGTTCTCTTCATCCAATTTAAGACTTTTGTAGACATCTGATGATATGTTTAAATCATATTCATGCAAAACTATAGAAAATTCTAAAGGGTTCACAATCTGTAACCAGATTTACGAAAGCTCTTGAGATTAAAGCTGTTGACTCCAAAACTTCCTCTAGAAAGGAAAAAAACATTCACTGTCTAACCTGCTAGGTGCAACATGACTGGTGCAGCATGAGTGCTGGCCGACCCTCCTTTTTTGGTCTTGAACAGGAGAATGGACAGAAAAGGTGTATCCATGCTTTGCAAACAGAATCTGAGGATCTCATATCAGGATCTACAGAAAGTTGCAAGCAGACAGCCTTTTATCAAAGCTGTAAACTGGGGAATAGATAGAGACACCAGAGGTGGAAACAAGCTTCTGAAGATTTACCTAAACTTATTCAGCATTCAGGTGAAATGCTCGACCAGTATCTTTCTTTCTCTCTCAGTATGAAGGTATGTAGGATGCAAAACTGTTGAAGAGCTGTCCGCACACAGTAGCCTACGAATGGAGATCTAACAAACCTAAAAAACTGCCACCTTATTTTGCTATTGTGCACAGACTACAAGCCACTTACAAAACACATCAGCCTCAAGGCTGGGAAAGGTGATAGAGCAGGCTGTTCATCTTGACAAGACATACTGTATGTCTGGAAGGTCAATATTTGTCAACATATATCTAATTTGTGACATTCTGGACGTCTCCGGGCTATTGGGCTTAAAGTCTGGTCTCATTTTCTTGGATTACAAAAAGTTTTTTGATGAAGCTGAATGTGCGTCTGTGTGGAAGGCTTTAGAATACTTTGGGTTCAACTGAGGTTTTATAGCCATGACCAAGGTTATGTACAGTGACACAGAGACTATACTTAAAGTTAATGGTGATTTATGTGCATATATGCTCATTTTAAAAAGTGTACATAGGGATCAGACAGGGCTGTTCACTTACAAGAAAGCTATACTTTTTAGTAATTGAACCACTGTTGTGTACATTGAGATATAAAATCACTGTTTTTGTAAGTCGTGCTGTAACACTCCTCTCTGTGTTTATCAGCTTATGCTGATGACTTACATTCAGTGGTCGGAACCCAATCAGACGTGGATATTTTCCTAAGTTTAAATTACCATCAGCAAACATGAACTGGAATAAAACCAAAGTAATCTTGGTTGGATAATGAGTAAATAAGCAACCTAAATTTCCATATGGTTTAAACTGGAAGAAAGGTGGCTCAAATTCGAACTATGATGGCATAATTGAGAAAATAAGTAGACATGGTTAATCCCATAAATGCCATATCAGGGACATTGTTGTAATAAAAAAATATATGTCAATTAAAAAAAGGGCATTTAATAATCCGATCATAGTCAGGTTTCTGCAGTTATCTGATTACTAATGTGGTCATATATTCAGCATACTCCAACCTAAAAATCAGGTTAAGATATCCGATATAGGGATCTGGATTTTACCCCAGTAATCGGAGTACTCATTGCATGTACACCAGATACCCAATTATAATCTGTGTTTTCAGTCTGTGCATGGTAGCCTGGTCTGCATATTATAAAGACTTGGCTTTATGTGGCCTCTTTTTCCATTGACATTAGCGGTTTCTTTCAATCTGGCAACCCTGGAATTAAAGGTGCCACAAATTTAAAAACAGTGAAATGGTTATCGAACTCAAGTATATGCTAGAGAAAATGAATAATAATTACTAATTAATATTAAAGTTTGAAATTTATGTCACAAAGTTCTATTCAAGGGTCCCCATACTTCTGGCGCTCACAGATATGAAATAGATAATTTTCTTTAATAAACAAATATCCAAGTATAATCTTTTGTCTCATTTGTTGAATTGAGTTTTCTTTATCTATTGTTAGGAGTTTTGTGGAATTTTTTTAGCTGTGAATTTAGTTGTCATATTTACACAGAAATACAGAAAATGTTCCACTGTATCTGGGTTAAAATATCAGAAGAAAGAGTTAGTGCAGTTAGACTGGATAGATTATATTGTACAAGCAAACAAACATTTTCAAGATCTTCATTCATCCCAAATGGTTTCTCTGACAATCATGCGTTTGCGATTGATGTAATTTTGACTAGTTTGCAAGAAGCTTGGTTTTATTGGTGCTTGGGCTTAAAATTACTGCATGACAAATGGTATTATTTCAATTCTGAAGCGTTTTCGGAAAGTTGGAGGAAGAAAAGGAAAAAGGGAAAGAGGAGTTTGTTAACCTAATTTCATGGCGGGAAGTGCGGAACGCTCACATTAAATCTTTTGTCAGCAGGATAGTGCACAAACATCAGCAGTTGAATGGAGTAAACACAGAACATTGAAAGAGAAATAGAGCTGCTAGAGACTGATATAGTGAACCAACCCAGAGAAGATAAACGATCTGAAAAAGGCAATCTTTGGGATAGCGTCTTTACTATCAGGCTAAAGAAGCTCTAATTTGAGTTCGCTGTTCTGCTGTAAGAGACATGGATGCTCCAAGTGCTTTTGTCTTTAATCTACCAGAAAAAACACACACACACACACACACACACACACACACACACACACACACACAACCACAACCAAACTCTGCAACTTTGTCTTAATGGGACACTGACTACTAAATCAAAGTCAGATTTTTTTCTAGGTCTTTTTCATTTTCTCAAAGCATCTTTACAATTTTCTATTATATTTCATTATCTAAGCCCGAGCCCAAAATGAGTAAGCTTAGGGCTGCAGTGGCAAGGAAAATCTCCCTAAACGATATAAGGAAAAAAACCTTACAAGGACGAAAACTCAAAATGGGACCCGACCTCATTTGGTGGCTTAATTGGTATATGTAAGAATTGAAGGTATCTAATTAATGAGATTATGGTCATAGAAAATATAATACTAAGAGCTGTGATCCATTTTCCCATAGGGAGTTACTAAACAGCCTCCTTAAAATTATGAGAGGACATGCAGAGACCTTGAACCAAGAAACTGAACTACAGAACCTCATTAAAATTGTTCAGCAGCGGGCATCTGGACATGCACTTGAAATTGACTGCCAGCTGAATATGATTAAAAGTTCTGGGGCATAAAGGGGCTGAAGACTTGTTTGAGGTTTTAAAGTCAACCAACCAGTTGATTTAAATGAGAAGCGTTATGCCTTTGGAAAGAGCACCACCTGTGAAACAAGGTGGTGGTAGTATTGTGATATGGCCCTGTTTTGCACCAGGACAGCTTGGCATCACTGATGGAACACTGAAAACACACACACACACACACACACACACATATGGCCACACACTTGACAACAACCATATGCTGCACACTTTGCCATCTTGATAGGACACTGACTTCTAAGAGTTGCCGAGTGGAATGACTAAATGGCCTCCCTAAACTGATGGCCCCACATACGGAGACCCTAAACCAAGAACCTGATTTACAGGACCGCAGTACAATTCTTCAGCACCTGGCATCTGGACATGTACTCGGAACTGATGGCCTGCCAGCTGATTTTTACAGAAAGTTCTGGGGCATATATTTCGAGAAGACATGTTTGACATTATAAAGACAACCACTAAGCTACACAAGAGCAGTACTGAACTTACTAAAATCGGTGTTGATTTAAAAGTGGTGAAAGGTCTCGCGTTCCTTCCCAGGATGGAGCATCTGGGTCCTTTCTGTGTGGAGTCTGCATGTTCTCCTCATGACTGCGTGTTTATTTTGGGTACACCGGTTTTCTCCCAAAGTCAAATTACATGCATTATGTTAATTGATTACACTAAAATTGGTCTGACATCTGTGTGTACAGTGTTGCTTGAAAGTTTGTGAACCCTTTAGAATTTTCTGTATTTCTGCATAAATATGGTCTAAAACATCATCATATTTCACACAAGTTCTAAAACCCAATTAAACACATGAGACAAAAATATTATACTTGGTCATTTATTTATTGAGGAAAATGATCCAATATTACATATTAGTGAGTGGCAAAAGTATGTGAACCTTTGCTTTCAGTGTCTAGTGTGACCCCCCTGTGCAGCAATAACTACTTACTAAATGTTTCTTACTAACTGTTGATCAGTCCTGCACAGCGGCTTGGAGGAATTTAGCTCATTCCTCCATACAGAACAGCTTCAACTCTGGGATGTTGGTGGGTTACCTCACATTAACTGCTCACTTCAGGTCCTTCCACAACATTTCAATTGGATTAAGGTCAGGACTTTGACTTGGCCATTCCAAAACATTAACTTTATTCTTCTTTAACTATTCTTTGGTAGAACGACTTGTATGCTTAGGATCGTTGTCTTGTTGCATGACCCACCTTCTCTTGAGATTCAGTTCATCCACAGATGTCCTGACATTTACCTTTAGAATTCTCTGATATAATTCGGAATTCATTGTTCCAGCAATGATGGCAAGCCGTCCTGGCCCAGATGCAGCAAAACAGGCCCAAACAATGATACTACCACAACCATGTTTCACAGATGGGATAAGGTTCTTATGCTGGAATGCAGTGTTTTCCTTTCTCCAAATATAATGCTTTTCTTTTAAACCCAAAAGTTCTTTTTGGTCTCATAAAACATTCTTCCAGTAGCTTTCTGACTTGTCCACGTGATCTTTAGCAAACTGCAGACGAGCAGCAATGTTCTTTTTGAAGATCAGTGTCTTTCTCCTTGCAACCCTGCCATGCACACATTTGTTGTTCAGTGTTCTTCTGATGGTCAACTCATGAACATTAACATTCGCCAATGTGAGAGAGGCCTTCAGTAGCTTAGAAGTTACCCTGGGGTCCTTTGTGTCCTCGCCAACTATTACACGCCTTATTCTTGGAGTGTTTTTTTTTTTGGTCGACCACTCCTAGGGAGGGTAACAATGGTCTTGAATTTCCTCCATTTGTACACAATTCATCTGACTGTGGATTGGTGGAGTCCAAACTCCTTAGAAATGGTTTTGTAACCTTTTCCAGCCTGATGAGCATCAACAACTCTTTTTCTGAGATCCCCAGGAATCTCCTTTATTTGTGCCACAAAAATGTGTTGTATAGAGCAGACGTTGATATATCCCTGTTCTTTAAATAAAATAGGGTGCCCATTCACACCTAATTGTCATCCCATTGATTGAAAACATCTGGCTTTAATTTCACTTTCAAATTAACTGCTAATCCTAGCGGTTCACATACTTTTGCCACTCACTAATATGTAATACTGGATCATTTTTCTCAATAAATAAATTACCAAGTATAATATTTTTGTCTCATTTGTTTCACTGAGTTCTTGTTATGTACTTTTAGGACATGTGTAAAAATGTGATGATGTTTTAGGTCATATTTATGCAGAAATATAGAAAATTCTAAAGGCTTCACAAACTTTCAAGCACCACTGTATATGACTAGCCTTAATGTAACATTGTGTGTGTTGCTGAAATGCTGTTGCCGACATTAAATAAAACCAAATAAATATACTAAAACCGGGAGCTAAAGAACTGGAGACCTGTAGGTTTGGTGGGCTTCTGTTGTTGGTGTAGTTTTCATCTCATTGGCTAAGCTGTTATATGCAGAAGCAGCAATAACACTAAAAGTTGGAGGAGCTGCCTAATAAAACTGCTCAAGGGAATTAGGCGGGGATGTTGGGTAGGTTGAGAGAGTTTCACGGACTGTCAGTACATGGAATGATAGTGCTGTCTATGTAAGAGATGACATGACAGTCTATCACACATGTTGACGCTTTACCTCATAGCTACCTAAGAAACTCAAGTGGCTAAGTGAAGAATTAAAATATTTAAGGAATTTTGTGGGTACAACAGAATATACCAGAAACAGGGAGGGAATGGTGGGGATGGTGTGTCTCAGTGGACATGTCCCAGTTGTCCTACAGTTGGGGGGACTGGATTTCAACATCTTGATAGACTCTTAGCCGTGGTACAGGTTCATAGACCCAGAACCACCAGACTCCCTGGTAAAGGAAGTCCAGAGGGGAGCAGTTTTTGGTCAGGCTAACATTGAACAAATGCCCCTGTACTTTACTGGCTTTGTTTCTTTATATATACAGTTGGGCAAAAAACATGGCCAAGACCAAAGAGCTGTCGAAGGACACCAGGAAGAAAATTGTAGACCTGGACCAGGCTGGGAAGAGTGAATCTACAATAGGCAAGCAGGTTGGTGTGAATAAATCAACTGTGGGAGCAATTGTAAGTAAATGGAAGACATACAAGACCATTGATAATCTCCCTTGATCTGGGGCCCCACGCAAGATGTGATCCCATGGGGTCAAAATGATCATGAGAACGGATGAGCAAAAATCCCAGAACCAGACTGAGTTACTTGATGAATGGCCTGCAGAGAGCTTGAACCAAGTAACAAAGGCTACCATCAGGAACACACTACGGCGTGGCCCCCTGCTTAAGCCAGTATACGTCCAGACCCGTCTGAAGTTTGCCCGAGACCATATGGATGATCCAGACAAGGACCGGGAGAATATCATGTGGTATAATATTAGAACTTTTTGGTAAAAACTCAACTCGTCGTCTTTGGAGGACGAAGAACACTGAGTTGCATCCCAAGAACACCATGCCTACTGTGAAGCATGGGAGTGGAAACATCATGCTTTGGGGCTATTTTGCTGCAAAGGGGACAGGACGACTGATCCGTGTTAAGGGAAGAATGAACGGGGCCATGTATCGTGAGACTTTAAGCTAAAACCTGCTTCCATCAGTGAGAGCATTGAAGATGGAACGTGGATAGGTCTTCCAGCATGACAATGATCCCAAACACAATGCTCGGGCAACGAAGTAGTGGCTCCGTAAAAAGCATTTTAAGGTCCTGGAGTAGTCTAGCCAGTCTCCAGACCTCAACTCGTACTGTTTGGAGAAGAAGAATGCTGATTTGCATCCCAAGAACACCAGGGAGTTGAAAGTCCGTGTTTCCCGACAGCTCCAAAACATCACTGCTCTAGAAGAGATCTGCATGGAGGAATGGGCCAAAATACCAGCTACAGTGTGTGCAAACCTGGTGAAGACCTACAGGAAACATTTGACCTGTCATTGCCAACAAAGGTTATGTTGCAAAGTATTGAATTGAACTTTTGTTATTGACCAAATACTTATTTTCCACCATAATTTACAATTAAATTATTTCAAAATTATACAATGTGATTTCCTGGGTTTATTTTCCTCATTTTGTCTCTCATAGTTGAAGTGTACTTATGATGAAAACTACAGACCTCTCTCATCTTTCTTAGTGTGAGAACTTGCACAATCAGTGGCTGACTAAACACTTTTTTACCCCATTTTAAACTACAATTAAACCAAAAAGAGCCAACGGTTTTGCTTTAAGTTACTGAGGTTAAGGTTGGCGTTCGGCATAGATGTAACATTCATTTATTACAGTAATATGTCAATGGAAAATCCCCACAATAACAGCGAGGCAAACTTGTGTGTGTAGAAGAATGCATCTTCCTTAACAATCCACGTCAATCCTAATAAACCCCTCTGACTTTTTCCATTCCCCTTTCTCTCACACTCCATACATGTGCGTGACCAAGTGACAGAGTGAGATGGAGGGAAAAGACAGAGAGAGAGAGAGACAGAGTCAGTTTGATGATGTTGAGTATGTTGGTGGCTAAGTATGGCACACGCGCACACGCCGATCGTTCCTTATGCTGCGCTGAAACTGGAGGAATAGGAGCCTGGCTCCGGCACTGAGAAACCGAACACACACACACACACACACACACACACACACACACACACACACACACACACACACACAGATATTTGCATTTGCTCCATCCACTAGCAGCCACTCATTGACGTGCAGTGCAGTGCAGGAGCGCCGCATGCGTTCCTTAACCCCCATCTGTACTGAAGTCTGTCTGTGTGTAGCCGCGTGCGAGTGTGTGAACCCAAATGTCGCTCTAAAGGAATATGTTTCCAGCAGCAGAGCTTTCTGATGGAGCTAAATGAAGAGAAGACGCTGGGTCTCAGTTCCACTGTCTGCCCCGTTCGTTCCTGAGTGGATTATCTGGGACACACATGACTGGATTGTATCAGTAAAACTTCAGCTTTCAGGAGCATCCACGCTGGAGGGATGGCACAAGACCGAGACGCCCAGGCTATCCAAGATACTGGTGTGTTTTGAGGATCGTGTTCGTGCAGGAACGCTGATCAGGCACCATGGGGAAATGTAAATCACACACAGAGTAAGTTGAACAAATTCATACCATTCAGAGCTGTCTTGAGCAGAGCAGCGTTTTATATCAAGCTTTTAAAGTGTGTGTGTCTGTGTGTGTGTGCATTTTCTATGGTAAATTAGCTTAATTTCACACTAACAAGATTAATTAAATCCAACCTTTAATTTAAGTTACCTTTATTCTAAAGGGAAAAAAAAATCAAATTATTATTATTATTATTATTAATATTATTATTATTATTATTATTATTATTACTATTAATAAACAAAAATGCATGTGCCAGAAAGCCTGCTTTAAGTTTCAAAGTTCACCTGGTTGCTTGTGTAAAAATACATGCCCATCACTATCTGTCTTTTTACTTAGAAGTAAATATGAGATGACATTCCCATTATGAGGCCAAATTCTTTTAGTTCACATGTGGGGACGAAACAGCGAATACACAAATGAAACAAAACAATACTGTTGTGCGATCCATAAATCAACAGGCAATGGATATTTATATAAGCAGGAAATGCCCATATCTGGTGTTAGGGTAACAAGTAAGAATTTTGCAATAACCTGAGCTGCAAACAAAAAGTGTGGAAAAGGATGCAAGTGTCATTTGTTCTTTTGATGTGTTAAAATACCCCCTAGATCAGCATTCTCTGAAACAAGCTTTAGGCTGATGAGGTAAGGTCTGGGGGCCAGTCCGGGATTTCCATGCACTAGGTGAGTTTACTAAAGATTTTGGATTGACTCCACACCATTTTAGTTTTAGCAGGGATGTAAGTACTAGTTTCTTATCCCATGCCATTTCTGTTTTGACAGGGCTCTAGATACTAGGTACTGATCCCACACCATTTTAGTTTTGGCATTGATTTATGTACTAGGTACTGATCCCACACTGTTTTAGTTGTGGCAGGGATCTAGGAACTGATCCCACACTTATTTTGTCAGGGATCTAAGAAATAGGTATTGCTCCCATACCGTTTTAATTTTGTCAGGGATCTAGATACTATGTATGGATCCCACACCGTTTTCATTTGGCAGGGATCTAGGTACTAGGTACTGATCCCACAGTGTTTTGGTTTTGCCAGGGATTACATTTACATTTATGTAATTTATCTAGGTACTATGTTCTGATCCCACACCACTTTATTTTTTTGCAGGGATCTAGGTAACGGGTATTGATCCCACAGTGTTTTAGTGGGGATCTAGTTACTAGGTATTGATCCCACACCATTTCTGCCTTGGCAAGGATCTAGATACTGATCCCACACCGTTTCTGTTTTGGCGGGGGTCTGAGTACCAGGTACTGATCCCACACCGTTTAGTTTAGGCAGGGATCTAAGTACTAGGTACTGATCCCACAGTATTTTATTTTTGGCAGGGATCTATGTATTAGAGTCGACCTACTTGCTGGAATCTATTTGCTTGAGGTAAATCTACCAAACAATATTTATCTACGTGTCCCTACACCATGTTCTGGCATCAGTGACTGATTTAGAGTGTCTGTATTCACTCAATCATTTCAATCAAGCATCTCTATTAATTTGATTCCTGCTTTTTCACTGTTTTATTTTGGTTTACTGTATTTATTCCATTTTCTGTACAGTAAAGTACATTGAATTACTGCTGTATGAAAGGTGCTAGATAAATAAATAAAGATGATCATACTATGAGCTTAAAGAGAGCTTCAAATTACACCAATGATGATGGCTGAAGATTTGCATAAGTCTGAAGCCACCAATTCATACATATTTTCAATAAGCTGTCACCTCCATGGCAAAACACCATATGTGTCAGAAGAAAGCCTTTTCTTTCATCCTACTACTATATGGAAGTCTGGAGCTCCCATGATGCCAGCCACTAGGACTATGACTAGAACCAGGGTCTAAGCTCAGTTGAGACAATAACCGGGCACAAAAACACTTAAGGTGCGTTGGCAAAGAAAACGAAGAATGTGTATACAGTAAACCTAATCCCTCACTCTTAAGTATGATGATGAATCTGTGATATTGTGGAGCTGTTTTTTTCCCTCCAGAGGCCCTGGTTGCCTTGTTATAATAAATCACGAATCATGGACTCCATGAAGTACCAGGAGATTTTAAATGAAATCTGCCTTCCTCTGCCAAGAAGCTACAACTAGGTTTGCTCTTCCATTAGGACAATGAAAAAACATACATCCAAATACCACTGAAAAAAAAAACAGTTTTGACATTGCCATTACAGTCCTCTTACCTAAACATCACTGAAAAACTGTGAGCTGAAGATACTCCACAAGAACACATCAAGGACCTTGGAGGATTCCTTGTGGATTAGTGTCTGATATTCATTGCCCTGAATTTCCAATCTCATCAAGCATTATGTGAGAGTCAGTGCTATTAAAGTATATTGCCACCAATAGCTGTGAAAAATGAGTTTCTTAAAATGACTTGGTTTGATGTCATCGGAATACATATTCTCCAACTAACAACTCAAGCTTATACACTGAATGGTCACTTCATTAGAGATACCCAGCTAGTGTGCGCGATATGACCTTAAATCACTATCATGATTAATTGAAGATAGAGTTACATCGATTATGATTAATGAACTTTTTTTTTTTTCTGTAAATTTGTTTGTTTCTTTTTTGTTTAGTTGTTTTTTGCCCTAATAGTTCACTGACAAGATTTGTACTATTTAAAACTGGTATATGTTTTCTAATGAAAGAGTGCATATTGATTGGTATAAGCTGCTCAGTGTTCGAGGTCTCCTCCACATCACTTCCATGTTGTTGACTGGACAAGGTGGAGTCATGTTGCTACACAAGGGGCCAGAACATGAACACACAGTGGGGAACATAAATACCTAAAAAAATGATTAACAGAATTTAAAAAATGGGAACAAATGACATGGGCAAGATTACGTCGTTTAGTGGTTCTAAATGTCGGTTTCGATTCATTTTCGATTAATTGCCCAGCCCTACACCCACCTAATGTTGGATGCTGATACTGTATGTTGGACCTCCTTTGGCCTTCTCCTTTGGAACTGCTGCAGTTTGTCATGGCATAGTTTCCACACTGTGTTGAAGTCATTCTCCAGTAATATTGACTTATGCACACTGGATAGCTTCTTACATTTGGCCTTAATTAGATGGAGGTATGGACATGCTATGAACAGCTCATTCTACCTCGTCCCAATAGAATTAGGATTTGGGGACTGTGAAGGGCTGGAACCAATCCATTACTGTATGTCCATAGTGGCACAGTGATTTGTCCTGCTGAAAGTGTCCTTCTGCCATAAGGTAAATAGTTGTCATGACTGACTTAATCTGCCACAATGCTTAAGTAAGCCCTACTGTCCAAAGGTCAATCAACAGGTATCAGAGGACCCATGATGTGCCAAGTAAACACTCCTCACACCTTTACTTCATCTCAACCAGCCTGCTTGGTTGGCACCTGACAGGAAGCGTTCATCAATTCATGCTGCTTGGGCCAAATTCTGACCCTCCCATCAGCATGGTGCAACAGAAATCTGAATTAATATGAGCAAGCAATGTATTTGAACTGTTCAGTAATCCAAATTTGTGCTTTTGTGCCCACTGGAATCTTGCCTTTCTTGTCATATGCTGATCCAGGCTAAAGAACGACAAGTTGTGTCAGACATGTTAGTTGGAACACCAGTGTTGTGTTTGACTGCAATTTGCTTGACTGTGCACAGTCTTCCCCGTTTATGTTTTCCTCAATCACCCCATTCTTGTTAAACTCTTGACACCACTGCAAGAGAAAACCTTGGTTTTCACAAGACAGTTTTTGAAATACTGGCCAATACTGGCCATACTGGCATACTGAAATACTGGCTAGTCTAGCACCGATGACCAGGCCTTGTTCGAAGTTGCTCAGACTGCTCTATTTTTCCATGAATTCACACTGAAATTTATCCACAGAAAACTTGCTCACTTGATTTTGTGCTGCCTTCCAGGGTTACGTGTCTAATTTCTATATAGGGAAGCTCCAATTATGATATGACATACTGTATTTTCCTGTAATAATTCCACTGAGTTTTTCAGAATATGATCTGAGGTGGGTGCATTACACCACATCCTGTAAAATTTGATGTCTGCAGTAGTATGCAGATTGAAGGGTCAGAATATGACATAAACAGCATCAATCCATGAACACTTCCAGCTGGTAGTCTGTGTGGTGAATCTTCTCGGCACACATTGGACTCATACACATATCGAGCATTGTTTGAATGTCACAGTCTATATGAGGACTGTTTCTGACCATGTGCATTCCTGAATGGCCACAGCTGGCCATCTTACAGCTACTCTCATGATCCCATGATGATGATACACATGGTTACAAAGCACAGGTCGTCTCAAGTTTTCTAAAAGCACTGTACTTCCAAGGGCACCGTAAACTTCATTGTTAATTCACAAATGTCTTCCAAACCTCTTTGTAATAAATTAGCACGTTTACTCCATCATTAATTATGTGCTTGCTGACCAACAGCAATCAGAGGGTGACAAAATGAATGTATCATAACTGCACTCACAATATGAGACATTATATGGACAATAAACTGAATCAACATCCCTGAATAAACACACTAATTTTACACAGAGTACTGTGCAAAAGTACTGTACACCATTAGATTGGCTGTGGCAATGGTATCATTACCACATACAGTGGCGTGAAAAAGTGTTTGCCCCTTTACTGATTTCCTATTTTTTTTGCATGTTTGTCACACTTAAGTGTTTTGGAACATCAAACCAATTTAAATATTAGTCAAAGACAACACAAGTAAACATAAAATGCAGTTTTTAAGTGAAGGTGTTTATTATTAAGGGAGAAAAAATTCCAAACCTACATGGCCCTGTGTGAAAAAGTGATTGCCCGCTTGTTAAAACATAACGTAACTATGGTTTATCACACCTGAGTTCACTGTCTCTAAACACACCCAGGCCTGATTATTGCCACACCTGTTCTCAATCAGGACATCACTTAAATAGGACCTGCCTGACAAAGTGAAGTTCAAAGTGACTCATCCAAGGGGTCACAAAAGACCCCACAACAACATCCAAAAAAACTGCAGGCCTCAATTGCCTCAGTTAAGGTCAGTGTTCATGCAGTTTTTCCAGAACGCATCTTGATGATCCCCAAGACTTTTGGGAAAACATTCTGTGGACTGAAGAGACAAAAGCTGAACTCTTTGGAAGGTGTGTGTCCCATTACATCTGGCATAAAAGTAACACAGAATTTCAGAAAAAGAACATTATACCAACGGTAAAATATGGTGGTGATAGTGTGATGATCTGGGGCTGTTTTGCTGCTTCAGGACCTGGAAGACTTGCTGTGATAAATGGAATTATGAATTCTGCTGTCTACCAAAAAATCCTGAAGGAGAATG